>JAENPR010000985.1:0-242613 GCA_018135685.1 Themeda triandra | reverse complement strand
CATTACATTGCTTTTCTAATTCATCCTTTTGCAATTGGGGGTATCTGTAAGGTCGAACCACCGTACGCTTTGTTGGATCTTTTAGATGAATTCTGTGATCATAACGATGCTTGGGAGGTAGCCCCACTGGGTTGCGGAATAGTGCTTGGAATTCAGACAGAACCGTACTCATTTTCTGTTGAGTATCCAGATTGTGTAGACGAGGTTGGTCCATAGGGTTAGTGATGCTGTGCCACAGGATGCGTTGACCGTTCCTCCAGAATTTCATTGTGAGGTTGCTGAAGTCCCAAATTATAGGCCCTAAGGAGCACAGCCAATTGACTCTGAGGACGAAGTCATAACCACCTAGTTTGATGCTGTAGCAGTCGATGTTGAATTTTTCTGTCTCAATTTGAATTTCAATATTATTGTAGAGACCAACGTTGGAGATTTGCTGGCCATTGGCTACAGTGACTCTGGTTGCATGAGGCAGCGGCGACTTTTGTAGGTTGAGAGAGGCTGTCGTTGTGGAATCAATAAAATTATGTGTTGATCCGGAGTCAAGGAGAGCTAGGAACATCTGTCCTCTGATGGAGAGTTGAACTTGCATTGTCTGGTTTGTGATTGCTCCTATCATTGCGTTGACTGATATTTCAATCTCCTGTTGAGGTTGCTGTTGAGTTGTATCCCCAGGAAGTAGCGGTTGGACTATGTGAAACTTATGAGCAAGTGCTATAGCTGTCTCCAAGTCTTTGGGTTGTTGGCGTTGAATGTCCATTTGCAGGTCTGAGGCCAATCCCGCCATATATAGCATTGTTTGCTGCTTGGGAGAAAGTCCTTTCACATGGTTTAGTATTTGTAGAAATTGGTTGGTATATGTATGTACCTGTCCAGTCTGTCGGGTGCTAGCCAGATCGCCCAGATGGTTGTGGTGGAGGCGTGGGCCGAACCGTTTGGAGATTGCTGCTGAAAGTTGTACCCATGTTGGGTTGGGAACCTCTGTTTCCCATCTCCTGGACCATGTTAGTGCATCTCCTTGTAGATGAAATACAATGAGATCTATATAGTCATCCGGAGTGAGTGAGTGGACCGTAAAATATTTATTGCATCTATACAGCCAGGTAGAGGGGTCCTCTTTGCCGTCAAATTCTGGAAGATGCAGACGGGGGTGGTGGTGTGGTTTCTTGATGTTGGAAAAATCATGTTTTGATAGTGGAGTTGAGAGTATTTCAGGGGGAAAGATCCGAGATTCCACCTGTTCGATGTCTGATTGCACTTGGGAAAATCTTTTATTGGGAGGAACATACCTGATTTCAGATTGCTATTGTTCCAACAAAAAATTTCTGATTTTTTCTCTCCAAAAGTTGATTGTGTTGCGAAGATCATCACAGGCGTCCATCGTCACCTATAGGTCTCCAATACCAGCTATAACGAGTCCAAATCCCGGCGTTACATTGGGCCTCTTGGGCCTTTCTCTCTATGCAGAGATTTAGAACTATAACAGCTGGGCTTGCAGCCCCTCAATTCCCTTAACCTGCCACTACTTTACGCGGCCTTCCTCTAGGTCGCTTTGTGATTGTTATAAGCAGTAATAATCCAAAAATATGTAACAGAACTTTGCAGCTGATCGTACAAAGTAAACTTATTTGTTTGTAAAGGCAGCCCGGTAAGACTGTTTAATTGGGCATGATCAATTGTCCTATGAGAAGCGTATCAGAAGCGGTCTTTAGGTTAAGCAATGGGATAAATATATAATGTCGCTCTTGCCAATGCTCCCTCCACTGTTGCGTCTCTCGGCGGAGCCCGTACTTGCATTGCCGAGCTATGGTCCCTTGGTTCCTTATTGTTGCCCGACTTTTATTTCAGGATTTGAGTTCGTAGTACTTTAGGACTAAGGAACATTATTTGTCACTCTAGAATGCTTTGTGCTGGTGCTCATACCTACTCTTACTCTATAATACAGGACATGCAGCTGCCAGCCTTGGCAGCACTTGTTTTGCGTGCACAAGGGAAGAGGTATATACACTATTGAGGACACATGGTTTTTCCATAACCATTGTGTGGACCTTTGTGTGATGAGTGATTGTCAACATGCCAACACAAGGCGTGTGTGTGTGAGTCTTACTAACCGTGGCACGCGGCTTTGTTTCAAACAATGGTGTCTCTTGGCTCATGTTGTCTGCAGGTGTCGAGCTCGGAGACGGTGGTCGACGGTCGGTGAAGATCAAGTAGGACGTGCCGTGCTGACGGACCGGGTGCGGTGAAGGGCGGACGTGAGGCTTGGATCGAGGGACCTGAGGACCGGGCGGCCAGCCGTGGTGGCTGACAGCTGGGACATCGACGAGCGCAAGTGGACACGGCGAGGGATGCGTATGGGCTACGCTACTCGCGGAGGGTTTGGTGGTTTTGCCTCAAAACCATCGGCGGCGGGTTTCCCTGGTTTGCGCCTCAAAACCGGGGGCGGAGGTCCCGGTGCGGACGGACGACACGTGGCGGCATCGGGGAGATTGCTTGGAAGCAAGGCTACCGGTGAGGAGGCGCGGTGGCCGTCGGATCAAGTGAAGCCTGAGTTGGACCCTTATGCCCCTGGCTAAGTGGTGTGGCTCTTCATGTATCCAAGGGCAAAGAAGGAATGTAAAATAGACTTGCCCCTATAAATAAAGGATGAGGGTCTCCCTTCCCCCTCACCTCTTCCATTTCCATTTCCTCCTTTTAGGATTTCCCTTCCTCTAGTTGCTGTGTGAGAGAGAGGTCTGCAAATCTTTTGATTTGTACTCGAACCAGTGTGTGGCAAGCAGAGCGCCTAGTCTCTGCTGTTTCCTCCGGGATTAAATCATGTGTCTGTGATTTTTGAGTTGAATTTGTGATTTTCCTGAGATCCCTTTTTGCCTCTTGTGTTCCCAACTTGATTTATTTGATTTGAGGCCGTTTGAGATGATTTTTCTTGCTATGGATTGATCTAGGACGTGAGTGAAGTGATTCCACCGAAGGAATTTGTCTAACTCCTCACGAGATCGAAAATCCATGGAGTTTTTCCTCTAGGTGTGCTCAAGATCCACTTTTGGGGATTTTCATGATTTCTTCCTCCTTTCATCGAATTGAGCGATGATCTCCTGAAGATAGCTCCCCAACTGCATCAGGAACATGCCTGTGAAATTTGGTTCCAGTTGGTTTTGATTTGGAGGAGAAATCAAGTTTTGGGGACTTTTCCCGTGCTGTTCCCGCAAGAACCGGCCAAGCCAACTTGCAAAACCGGCCAAGTCGACTTGGGTCCAAGGAAAACCGGCCCTCCGCACTCTCTTGGCCAAACCCGGCCAAGCCGGCCAGCAGTCGGCCAAGCCGGCCGGAGCCAAAACCGGCTCAGCTGGCCGGACAGCCCGGCCCGGGGCCGGAAGCTGGCCGAGTCGGCCAGGCCGAGTCTCCAAGCCGGCCAAGCCGACTTGAGTGCCCTCGGGGCTGTTTTGGTTGCGTTTTGGTCATCCGGTCTCGTTTTTGCGCCTTTGTTTGGCTCTCCGGTTGTCTGTTTTCGTGTAGGTCGTTTCGGTGCAGTGCTATTTTCCGCTGACCGCACTCTGGAGCTTTGCTGTCTCACTTCTCCTCGATAGAAGTCGAGATTTGCGTTTGCATCGATTCGATCAAGTAGTGATCCGCGTGTTCCTAGGGAACATCCACCCGTCTCCGTGGTCGTGATCACTCTTGCGTTGTGTTTCGGTTCTTGGTGTGTGAATCGGGATATAGGCTCTGAATTTCAAAAGGAAATTTTGAAGCTCCCATTCACCCCCTCCGGTCGCTCTTACCGGTCCTTCAATTGGTATCAAAGCCGGTTAAGGATAACTTCACCTTAATCGGTCCGTGATCCCCGAAGACGACATTATGGAGAACCATGGGCTTGGCAAGCCACCGCACTTCGATGGCAACAACTATCCCTATTGGAAGATACGCATGTCGGCGCATCTCCAAGGGATTGATTCGCGTGTTTGGGAGATCTGTGAGAATGCAAACTACGTGGTACTTGCTGCCCGTATTAACCAAGCACAGATCGACCAACACAAGGCGAACAACACTGCCAGAACTGTTTTGTTCTCTGCTCTTTCTATGGAGGAATTTGAGCGTGTTTCTGATTGTGCTACTGCTCGAGAGATCTGGTCTAGACTGCAGAGCTATCATGAGGGTACTGCCCATGTCAAGACCAGACTCTATGAGACACACAAGCGAGAGTATGAGAATTTTGTTCAAACCGATGGTGAATCTGTTGATTCTTTGTTCACTCGCTTTCAAACCATCGTGAACAAGATGAGGGCAAACAACCCTCAGATGCCCTATGACGATCATCAGAGAGCGCTTAAGCTTCTATATGCTCTAGATCGGAGGGTTTGGGAAGTAAAAGTCTCGGCGATCATTGAATCGCCCGGCTATGAGACTCTCCTTGTGGATGAGCTGTTCGGCAAGCTCAAGTCCACCGAGATTGACCACCGGAGACGCGGCGAGGATCGAAATCCGTGCTCCTACCATGGCTTTGGTCCCGTGCACAGGAGGTTCAAGTTCTTCAGCTAACCCTTCACGCTTACCTCTTGCTTTGTCGTCTTTGGTCTCCGCTACGAGAGAGGAGCGAGATGGAGGCCTTTGGGGACGACGAGCTCGCCTTGGTGATTAGCCGGTTCTCACGGTTTCACAACAACCGTTTGAATCGCCGGCGTGGCATCACCAAGCAAGGCTGCATCGGATGTGGAGATCCCGACCACTACATCGCCAACTGCCCCAAGGCCGACAAGAACTACGACAACAAGAGCGACTACGGCAAGCGCAAGGACAAGCACGAGTCCTCCGCACCCAAGTACAAGTACAAGTACAAGGGAGGATTCGACAAGGAGGCTGTCAAGAAGAAGTACCTGGAGAAGCAAGAGGCAAAGCAGCGAGCCTTCCTCGCATCCCTCAGTGATCTCGACGACGACTCCGACAGCGGCTCACCCCCAAGCGATGATGAAGCCAAGCGGAAGGTCGAGAACAGGTTCAATGGGTTGTGCTTCTTCGGTGACTCCAAGCTTGGAGGCTCTTGCACCATGGCGCTCGACGAGTCTACCCCAAGCATTGAGAAGAACGATGACACCGAGCCCGAGGTAGAACAAAATCTCGAGTCCCTTCTTCTTGAGGTTGATAACTTGACTACCACTTTGCTTAGTCAAGATGCTTTGCTTAAGCGTGCTGCTCGTGAGAGGAAAGAGTTCAAAGCTAAGTGGGAGCTTGCTGTCAAAGAGCTTGAGTTTGTTAAGGAGTCTGTGCCCATCTCTGATGAGTCTGAGTGTGATGCTTGTGCCATTCATATGGCGAACTTAGCTGATGTGCAATCCAAGTATGTGGCTTTGGTAGATGAGCTTGATGAGGTTAAGGCTAAGTCTGTCTCTGTGAATCCTTGCAAATCTTGTGATGAGCTGAAGTCGAGCTAGGTGAGAAAATGACTAGGATTGCCATGCTAGAGAAAACTAGTCAAGTTTCTAGATGTGCTTGTTGTGAAGCTTTGGAACTAGAACTAGACTCTTGTAGGCATGACAAGAAAAGGGCCGAAGAAGAAATCACAAATCTTCGGTCCATGCTCGGTTGGTTGTCTTGCGGTGAACCGCGGACTTGGCATGATGTTGAGTCTGTTCAAGAGGAAGCGACACAACGGGATTAGGCTTTGCTACGGGTGGGAAGGGTGAAAATGTTTTGGTAAGGTTGGTGAACACGGTGGTATGAGTGCGTCGAAATCCACCAAGCCTTCCACTACTCCCAAGTTGATCAAAATCACTCCACCTCGGCCTAACAAGCCCAGTGTGAAAGATGGTGTGTTTGAGGAACCTCCCAAAGCTTCACCTCCAAAACAAGTGTGGACTCCCAAGCTAAACCACCTAAGGAACCCACTTGACACACTTCCCGACATCTCTATTAAACCCCCTCCAAAGAACAAGCAAACCCAAAGAGTGGCCCATACCCATGAGAGAGTGAGTAAACCACCACCCAAGAGAGAGGTGTATCACTATGATTATTGTCACCATGATGGTCACTTGTTTGAGTTCTGCTTTCGGAGGAAGAGAGATGAGTGGCATGAGTATGAGATTTTCCATAACTCTACTCATGGTGTGTTTGCTCCACGTTTCCAAAGGCACAGTGCTAGGCCAAGAGGTGCAACACCTCAAGGACCTAGGCCTCAAGGTGTGAGACCACGAGGTGGTCGTGCCGGCGGGGTTCGGGTTTTTCTTATGACCTTGGATCTCGTGACCGTGGCTTTTAGTCTTACGGGATGAGCGGACCACGTTTTCTCGTCGTGGTGATCGCTCTACTCAAATGGGACATGGCATGCATGATGCTTTTGTTAACACTTCTCGTGGGCGAATGAGCCAACACTGGTTTTCTCCTCAGTTTACTAACCCCAGTGTTGGATCATTTGCACATCCCATATCTTACTATTGATGCAGGTTGTGGGGTAGAGAGCATGTGCTTGATGGAACTTGATCTTTTGGTGTGATCAAGTGTTGATGGTTCTCTACACCCATTTTTGATAGTCTCCAAGAGGCATATGTGCTATATTGTGGTGACTTCATACACTTTGAGAGCTATCATATACACTCTTACCTTGTACATTCATGCTTTCCTAGTTGTGGTATGAGATAGTTGTTCATTTGCTCACTTGTATATTCTTGACATGTATTATACTTGTATCATGCTTTTGTATCGAGTCTAGCATGTTCTTTTACTGTGTATCATATGCCATGCTAGCTTTGTGTATATCTTGGTGGATTAGCCACTTTTCATGTTAGTGTGGGATCTTCATGAACATTTTGCCATGCTTTTATCATGTGCTTTAATTTGTATAGTTGGTATGATATTCATTAGGTATCCTCTCTAATTGCTAGTTCTTGTATGGTTACATGTATTTCTATGACATGTTTTGCTAGCTCGAGTTGTTAGTCTTTCGACTAGTATCATGTTACATGCTTTTACTTCCAAATTGATATCATCATTGTGCATCATAGTATGTGTTAGGATTGTGGTTGCTTTTGGGCTTGGTGTGTCGTGTCTCCGGTTGTTTTTCTCGGCTTTCATGGAGAAGGCATTCTATGAGCTGCGATTTAGAAAATTGCCCATGGTGAGCCATTTTCGGGTTTTTGGCTGCAAGTGCTTTATCTTGAAGAAGGGAAACTTAGACAAATTTGAATCGAGATCTTCGACGGGATTTTTCTTGGTTATGCATCTCTTTCGCGTGCTTATCGAGTACTTAACCTTGAAACTAACCGTAACATGGAGACTTGTGAAGTCACCTTCGATGAGACCGCACCTTGTTCTTCTCCCGTCTTTGAAAGTGTAGGTGATGAGGAGATGAACAAGAGCATTTTTGTGGAGGAGGAGCGGGACAATGCCGATTGGGGTGATCCCGAGCCGACTTCACCGGCTGCCCCAGTTGACCCTACGACGACTACATCGGTTGACGGCCCCACTCCCACATCCTCCACCACATGGGGGCCGTACGACCAGGCTCCTCAGCTTGTTCCAGCTGCACCTGAGGGAGCTCCAGCTGCTGTTGAGGGGGAGGCGACTTCATCAAAGAAAGCACCTCGGCACATCCAGTAACGCCATCCCCCTGGGATCCTGTTCGGTAACACGCAACCAATCTTGTGAGTTTTCACATTTTGCTCTTGCTGCCTTTGTTGCTGACAAGTTTGCCCACTTAAGAGCGGAGTTGGGCGTTTGCTACTTTTTTTGAGTAGGGTAGTTGTATCTTGGTGTATAGTATGATCTTTGGCTTTAGTCTTTGCTTTTGTTTGGCTTTACATGTGTATCATAGTGCATTTCATCATGTATCATACTACCTTTATTGAGCTTCATGACTATAGCGGTTTTTATTACATTCATGCTCCCGCTAGTATGTCTTGTGTATGTCTCTTGGAGCTTGCGGCTTAGGCTTTTTGATCACTTGTTACATGTTATGAGCTAAGCCTGTTTTCTAAATGTGAACCTGCTTTAATCTTGATGCAACTCAAAAATTGTTCACCTCTGAGATGGCAACTAGCATGTGTAGGTTTTATGAGAACCTTGTTGCTTTCATGTGTATGCTTGAGTTGCTATGTCTCATGTTTCTTGAGTCATTCACTTAGCTCGGATCTCTTGATAATCTTGTGCTAAAACTTGATGTCTAAGCTAAGAAATGATGAAAAGTTTTGAGTTGGATCTTTTTTGTCCCACGGCAATGTCACGAGATTGCTTCTCATTCACTCGAGTGAGATGAACTTGGGCATTGTAGTGCTAGTCCACAACCACTCGTGACGAGACAGACTTCCCACTTGCACTAAGGGATGAACTCGGCGTGGTTGAAAAACATGATAAAAACAATCTTTTTGGCGGACGTTTTGATCCTCTCGTGCACACATGTCTAAATGAACCCTTGTTAACTACTTTTTGTTTTAACTCGATCAATGTTGTAGTTACAAGTGTTGTTAAGTGTATCTTTGAGACATGATGTGTGACCGTTATATGGGGTAGTTCACTCTTGTATACATATGTTAGCACTTGTTTGATCTCCCCGCTTATATGTGCTAGGTGCTTTTCTTTTTGGTGAACACCTTTTATAAAATGCCCAACACCTGATCAAATGCTTATGTTTCATACTCCGTACCATTTGATCAGCTTGAGCATTGGTTTTGTCTTGTGCCATTTGCTATACACTTGCCATACTTGCTAGATCATTCATGTACTCAAATTGCTATACTTGTGAAGCTCTGTCATTTTGCATTTCTTTCATGGCATGATTTGAGGGGGAGTTGCAGTCTCTTTTGATCTAATCTTGATAAGTGCATGTGCCAACAAGGGGAGAAACATCCACAAATCCAGAGTTCATTGGTGAGGATGCATTTGAGGGGGAGTTGCACTCCGAGTTATGAGTTTGAGCTGTTTTTGCTAGATGTGTTGAGCCGTTGCCTCTTCTTGAGGATCTAGCATGTTTTCGTTGTTCTATGCTTGTGCTAGTGGTGTTGAGCCTTTTGCCTCTTCTTGAGGGCTAGCTTTGGTTTTCTTGGTCGCGTCGAGCCGTTGCCCATGTCTTTGGGGACCAAGTTGTGATCTCGCTTTGCTCATTGCAAATGACCCGTTTTCTCGCTTTTCTTTGGCTCTTGGTCATTTGGATGCGTTGTCTGGTTTGTGTTGGCGTTGACAATGCACTCATCAAGGGGAGATTGAGGACACATGGTTTTTCCATAACCACCGTGTGGACCTTTGTGTGATGAGTGATTGTCAACATGCCAACACAAGGCGTGTGTGTGTGAGTCTTACTAACCGTGGCACGCGGCTTTGTTTCAAACAATGGTGTCTCTTGGCTCATGTTGTCTGCGGGTGTCGAGCTCGGAGACGGTGGTCGACGGTCGGTGAAGATCAAGTAGGACGTGCCGTGGCGACGGACCGGGTGCGGTGAAGGGCGGACGTGAGGCTTGGATCGAGGACCCGAGGACCGGGCGGCCAGCCGTGGTGGCCGATAGAGCGGGGACATCGACGAGCGCAAGTGGACACGGCGAGGGATGCGTATGGGCTACGCTACTCGCGGAGGGTTTGGTGGTTTTGCCTCAAAACCATCGGCGGCGGGTTTCCCTGGTTTGCGCCTCAAAACCGGGGGCGGAGGTCCCGGTGCGGACGGACGACACGTGGCGGCATCGGGGAGATTGCTTGGAAGCAAGGCTACCGGTGAGGAGGCGCGGTGGCCGTCGGATCAAGTGAAGCCTGAGTTGGACCCTTATGCCCCTGGCTAAGTGGTGTGGCTCTTCATGTATCCAAGGGCAAAGAAGGAATGTAAAATAGACTTGCCCCTATAAATAAAGGATGAGGGTCTCCTTCCCCTCACCTCTTCCATTTCCATTTCCTCCTTTTAGGATTTCCCTTCCTCTAGTTCTTGTGTGAGAGAGAGTCTCCAAATCTTTTGATTTGTACTCGAACCGGTGTGTGGCAAGCGAGCGCCTAGTCTCGCTGTTTCCTCCGGGATTAAATCATGTGTCTGTGATTTTTGAGTTGAATTTGTGATTTTCCTGAGATCCCTTTTTGCCTCTTGTGTTCCCAACTTGATTTATTTGATTTGAGGCCGTTTGAGATGATTTTTCTTGCTATGGATTGATCTAGAACGTGAGTGAAGTGATTCCACCGAAGGAATTTGTCTAACTCCTCACGAGATCGAAAATCCATGGAGTTTTTCCTCTAGGTGTGCTCAAGATCCACTTTTGGGGATTTTCATGATTTCTTCCTCCTTTCATCGAATTGAGCGATGATCTCCTGAAGATAGCTCCCCAACTGCATCAGGAACATGCCTGTGAAATTTGGTTCCAGTTGGTTTTGATTTGGAGGAGAAATCAAGTTTTGGGGACTTTTCCCGTGCTGTTCCCGCAAGAACCGGCCAAGCCAACTTGCAAAACTGGCCAAGTCGACTTGGGTCCAAGGAAAACCGGCCCTCCGCACTCTCTTGGCCAAACCCGGCCAAGCCGGCCAGAAGTCGGCCAAGCCGGCCAGGCCAAAAACCGGCTCAGCTGGCCGGACGGCCCGGCCCGGGCTGGCCGGCGGCGGAGTCGGCCGAGCCGAGTCTCCAAGCCGGCCAAGCCGACTTGAGTGCCCTCGGGGCTGTTTTGGTTGCGTTTTGGTCATCCGGTCTGTTTTGCGCCTTTGTTTGGCTCTCCGGTTGTCTGTTTTCGTGTAGGTCGTTTCGGTGCGGTGCTATTTTCCGCCGACCGCACTTCGGAGCTTTGTTTGTCTCACTTCTCCTCGATAGAAGTCGAGATTTGCGTTTGCATCGATTCGATCAAGTAGTGATCCGTGTTCCTAGGGAACATCCACCCGTCTCCAGGGTCGTGATCACTACTGCGTTGTGTTTCGGTTCTTGGTGTGTGAATCTGGGATATAGGCTCTGAATTTCAAAAGGAAATTTTTGAAGCTCCCATTCACCCCCCCTCTGGTCGCTCTTACCGGTCCTTCAATTGGTATCAAAGCCGGTTAAGGATCACTTCACCTTAATCGGTCCGTGATCCCCGAAGACGACATTATGGAGAACCATGGGCTTGGCAAGCCACCGCACTTCGATGGCAACAACTATCCCTATTGGAAGATACGCATGTCGGCGCATCTCCAAGGGATTGATTCGCGTGTTTGGGAGATCTGTGAGAATGCAAACTACGTGGTACTTGCTGCCCGTATTAACCAAGCACAGATCGACCAACACAAGGCGAACAACACTGCCAGAACTGTTTTGTTCTCTCACTCTTTCTATGGAGGAATTTGAGCGTGTTTCGATGTGCTCTCTTTGCTCGAGAGATCTGGTCTAGGCCGGCTATCATGAGGGTACTGCCCATGTCAAGACCGGACTCTATGAGACACACAAGCGAGAGTATGAGAATTTTGTTCAAACCGATGGTGAATGCGTTGATTCTTTGTTCACTCGCTTTCAAACCATCGTGAACAAGATGAGGGCAAACAACCCTCGAGATGCCCTATGACGATCATCGAGAGCGCTTAAGCTTCTATATGCTCTAGATCGGAGGGTTTGGGAAGTAAAAGTCTTGGCGATCATTGAATCGCCCAGCTATGAGACTCTCACTGTGGATGAGCTGTTCAGCAAGCTCAAGTCCACCGAGATTGACCACCAGACGCAGGCGAGGATCAGAAATCCGTCTGCTCCTACCATGGCTTTGGTCCCAGGCACAGGAGGTTCAAGTTCTTCAGCTAACCCTTCACAGTTACCTCTTGCTTTGTCGTCTTTGGTCTCCGCTACAGAGGAGCAGATGGAGGCCTTTGGGGACGACGAGCTCGCCTTGGTGATTAGCCGGTTCTCACGGTTTCACAACAACCGTTTGAATCGCCGGCGTGGCATCACCAAGCAAGGCTGCATCGGATGTGGAGATCCCGACCACTACATCGCCAACTGCCCCAAGGCCGACAAGAACTACGACAACAAGAGCGACTACGGCAAGCGCAAGGACAAGCACGAGTCCTCCGCACCCAAGTACAAGTACAAGTACAAGGGAGGATTCGACAAGGAGGCTTGTCAAGAAGAAGTACACGGAGAAGCAAGAGGCAAAGCGGCGAGCCTTCCTCGCATCCCTCAGCGATCTCGACGACGACTCTGACAGCGGCTCACCCCCAAGCGATGATGAAGCCAAGCGGAAGGTCGAGAATAGGTTCAATGGGTTGTGCTTCTTCGCTGACTCCAAGCTTGGAGGCTACTGCACCATGGCGCTCGACGAGTCTACCCCAAGCATTGAGAAGAACGACGACACCGAGCCTGAGGTAGAACAAAATCTCGAGTCCCTTCTTCTTGAGGTTGATAACTTGACTACCACTTTGCTTAGTCAAGATGCTTTGCTTAAGCGTCTTTGCTCGTGAGAGGAAAGAGTTCAAAGCTAAGTGGGAGCTTGCTGTCAAAGAGCTTGAGTTTGTTAAGGAGTCATGTGCCCATCTCGATGAGTCGAGTGTGATGCTTGTGCCATTCATATGGCGAACTTAGCTGATGTGCAATCCAAGTATGTGGCTTTGGTAGATGAGCTTGATGAGGTTAAGGCTAAGTCTGTCTCGTGAATCCTTGCAAATCTTGTGATGAGCTGAAGTCGAGCTAGGTGAGAAAATGACTAGGATTGCCATGCTAGAGAAAACTAGTCAAGTTTCTAGATGTGCTTGTTGTGAAGCTTTGGAACTAGAACTAGACTCTTGTAGGCATGACAAGAAAAGGGCCGAAGAAGAAATCACAAATCGTCGGTCCATGCTCAGTTGGTTGTCTTGCAGTGAACCGCAGCTTGGCATGATGATGAGTCTGTTCAAGAGGGGAACTGACACAACGGGATTAGGCTTTGCTACAGGTGGGAAGGGTGAAAATGTTTTTGGTAAGGTTGGTGAACACAGTGGTATGAGTGCGTCTGAGAAATCCACCAAGCCTTCCACTACTCCCAAGTTGATCAAAATCACTCCACCTCGGCCCTAACAAGCCCGGTGTGAAAGATGGTGTGTTTGAGGAACCTCCCAAAGCTTCACCTCCAAAACAAGTGTGGACTCCCAAGCTAAACCACCTAAGGAACCCACTTGACACACTTCCCGACATCTCTATTAAACCCCTCCAAAGAACAAGCAAACCCAAAGAGTGGCCCATACCCATGAGAGAGTGAGTAAACCACCACCCAAGAGAGGGTGTATCACTATGATTATTGTCACCATGATGGTCACTTGTTTGAGTTACGCTTTCGGAGGAAGAGAGATGAGTGGCATGAGTATGAGATTTTCCATAACTCTACTCATGGTGTGTTTGCTCCACGTTTCCGAGGCACGGTGCTAGGCCAAGAGGTGCAACACCTCAAGGACCTAGGCCTCAAGGTGTGAGACCACGAGGTGGTCGTGCCCGGCGGGTTCGGGTTTTTCTTATGACCTTGGATCTCGTGACCGTGGCTTTTAGTCTTACAGGATGAGCGGACCACGTTTTTCTCGTCGTGGTGATCGCTCTACTCAAATGGGACATGGCATGCATGATGCTTTTGTTAACACTTCTCGTGGGCGAATGAGCCAACACTGGTTTTCTCCTCGGTTTACTAACCCCGGTGTTGGATCATTTGCACATCCCATATCTTACTATTGATGCAGGTTGTGGGGTAGAGAGCATGTGCTTGATGGAACTTGATCTTTTGGTGTGATCAAGTGTTGATGGTTCTCTACACCCATTTTTGATAGTCTCCAAGAGGCATATGTGCTATATTGTGGTGACTTCATACACTTTGAGAGCTATCATATACACTCTTACCTTGTACATTCATGCTTTCCTAGTTGTGGTATGAGATAGTTGTTCATTTGCTCACTTGTATATTCTTGACATGTATTATACTTGTATCATGCTTTTGTATCGAGTCTAGCATGTTCTTTTCTGTGTATCATATGCCATGCTAGCTTTGTGTATATCTTGGTGGATTAGCCACTTTTCATGTTAGTGTGGGATCTTCATGAACATTTTGCCATGCTTTTATCATGTGCTTTAATTTGTATAGTTGGTATGATATTCATTAGGTATCCTCTCTAATTGCTAGTTCTTGTATGGTTACATGTATTTCTATGACATGTTTTGCTAGCTCGAGTTGTTAGTCTTTCTGACTAGTATCATGTTACATGCTTTTACTTCCAAATTGATATCATCATTGTGCATCATAGTATGTGTTAGGATTGTGGTTGCTTTTGGGCTTGGTGTGTCGTGTCTCCAGTTGTTTTTTCTCAGCTTTCATGGAGAAGGCATTCTATGAGCTGCGATTTAGAAAATTGCCCATGGTGAGCCATTTTCGGGTTTTTGGCTGCAAGTGCTTTATCTTGAAGAAGGGAAACTTAGACAAATTTGAATCGAGATCTTCTGACGGGATTTTTCTTGGTTATGCATCTCTTTCGCGTGCTTATCGAGTACTTAACCTTGAAACTAACCGTAACATGGAGACTTGTGAAGTCACCTTCGATGAGACCGCACCTTGTTCTTCTCCTGTCTTTGAAAGTGTAGGTGATGAGGAGATGAACAAGAGCATTTTTGTGGAGGAGGAGCAGGACAATGCCGATTGGGGTGATCCCGAGCCGACTTCACCGGCTGCCCCAGTTGACCCTACGACGACTACATCGGTTGACGGCCCCACTCCCACATCCTCCACCACATGGGGGCCGTACGACCAGGCTCCTCAGCTTGTTCCAGCTGCACCTGAGGGAGCTCCAGTTGGTGTTGAGGGGGAGGCGACTTCATCAAAGAAAGCACCTCGGCACATCCGGTAACGCCATCCCCACAGGATCCTGTTCGGTAACACGCAACCAATCTTGTGAGTTTTCACATTTTGCTCTTGCTTTGCCTTTGTTGCGACAAGTTTGCCCACTTAAGAGCGGAGTTGGGCGTTTGCTACTTTTTTTGAGTAGGGTAGTTGTATCTTGGTGTATAGTATGATCTTTGGCTTTAGTCTTTGCTTTTGTTTGGCTTTACATGTGTATCATAGTGCATTTCATCATGTATCATACTACCTTTATTGAGCTTCATGACTATAGCAGTTTTTTATTACATTCATGCTCCTGCTAGTATGTCTTGTGTATGTCTCTTGGAGCTTGCAGCTTAGGCTTTTTTCTCGATCACTTGTTACATGTTATGAGCTAAGCTGTTTTCTAAATGTGAACCTGCTTTAATCTTGATGCAACTCAAAAATTGTTCACCTACGAGATGGCAACTAGCATGTGTAGGTTTTATGAGAACCTTGTTGCTTTCATGTGTATGCTTGAGTTGCTATGTCTCATGTTTCTTGAGTCATTCACTTAGCTCGGATCTCTTGATAATCTTGTGCTAAAACTTGATGTCTAAGCTAAGAAATGATGAAAAGTTTTGAGTTGGATCTTTTTTGTCCCATGGCAATGTCACGAGATTGCTTCTCATTCACTCGAGTGAGATGAACTTGGGCATTGTAGTGCTAGTCCACAACCACTCGTGACGAGACAGCTTCCCACTTGCACTAAGGGATGAACTCGGCGTGGTTGAAAAACATGATAAAAACAATCTTTTTGGCGGACGGTTTTGATCCTCTCGTGCACACATGTCTAAATGAACCCTTGTTAACTACTTTTTTTTAACTCGATCAATGTTGTAGTTACAAGTGTTGTTAAGTGTATCTTTGAGACATGATGTGTGACCGTTATATGGGGTAGTTCACTCTTGTATACATATGTTAGCACTTGTTTGATCTCCTGCTTATATGTGCTAGGTGCTTTTCTTTTTGGTGAACACCTTTTATAAAAATGCCCAACACCCGATCAAATGCTTATGTTTCATACTCCGTACCATTTGATCAGCTTGAGCATTGGTTTTGTCTTGTGCCATTTGCTATACACTTGCCATACTTGCTAGATCATTCATGTACTCAAATTGC
Source organism: Themeda triandra (assembly GCA_018135685.1). Lineage (NCBI taxonomy): Eukaryota > Viridiplantae > Streptophyta > Magnoliopsida > Poales > Poaceae > Themeda > Themeda triandra. The sequence goes on along the minus strand of JAENPR010000985.1, from coordinate 226,723 downwards.
TATACTTGTGAAGCTCTGTCATTTTGCATTTCTTTCATGGCATGATTTGAGGGGGAGTTGCAGTCTCTTTTGATCTAATCTTGATAAGTGCATGTGCCAACAAGGGGGAGAAACATCCACAAATCCAGAGAGTTCATTGGTGAGGATGCATTTGAGGGGGAGTTGCACTCCGAGTTATGAGTTTGAGCTGTTTTTGCTAGATGTGTTGAGCCGTTGCCTCTTCTTGAGGATCTAGCTGTTTTCAGTTGTTCTATGCTGTGCTAGTGGTGTTGAGCCTTTTGCCTCTTCTTGAGGGCTAGCTTTGGTTTTCTTGGTCGCGTCGAGCCGTTGCCCATGTCTTTGGGGACCAAGTTGTGATCTCGCTTTGCTCATTGCAAATGACCTCATTTTTCGCTTTTCTTTGGCTCTTGGTCATTTGGATGCGTTGTCTCTGGTTTGTGTTGGCGTTGACAATGCACTCATCAAGGGGGAGATTGAGGACACATGGTTTTTCCATAACCATTGTGTGGACCTTTGTGTGATGAGTGATTGTCAACATGCCAACACAAGGCGTGTGTGTGTGAGTCTTACTAACCGTGGCACGCGGCTTTGTTTCAAACAATGGTGTCTCTTGGCTCATGTTGTCTGCAGGTGTCGAGCTCGGAGACGGTGGTCGACGGTCGGTGAAGATCAAGTAGGACGTGCCGTGCTGACGGACCGGGTGCGGTGAAGGGCGGACGTGAGGCTTGGATCGAGGACCTGAGGACCGGGCGGCCCGGCCGTGGTGGCCGACAGCCTGGGACATCGACGAGCGCAAGTGGACACGGCGAGGATGCGTATGGGCTACGCTACTCGCGGAGGGTTTGGTGGTTTTGCCTCAAAACCATCGGCGGCGGGTTTCCCGGTTTGCGCCTCAAAACCGGGGGGCGGAGGTCCCGGTGCGGACGGACGACACGTGGCGGCATCGGGAGATTGCTTGGAAGCAAGGCTACCGGTGAGGAGGCGCGGTGGCCGTCGGATCAAGTGAAGCTGAGTTGGACCCTTATGCCCCCGGCTAAGTGGTGTGGCTCTTCATGTATCCAAGGGCAAAGAAGGAATGTAAAATAGACTTGCCCCTATAAATAAAGGATGAGGGTCTCCCTTCCCCTCACCTCTTCCATTTCCATTTCCTCCTTTTAGGATTTCCTTCCTCTAGTTCTTTGTGTGAGAGAGGTCTGCAAATCTTTTGATTTGTACTCGAACCAGGTGTGTGGCAAAGTGGCGCCTAGTCTCTTTTGTTTCCTCCGGGATTAAATCATGTGTCTGTGATTTTGAGTTGAATTTGTGATTTTCCCGAGATCCCTTTTTGCCTCTTGTGTTCCCAACTTGATTTATTTGATTTGAGGCCGTTTGAGATGATTTTTCTTGCTATGGATTGATCTAGAACGTGAGTGAAGTGATTCCACCGAAGGAATTTGTCTAACTCCTCACGAGATCGAAAATCCATGGAGTTTTTCCTCTAGGTGTGCTCAAGATCCACTTTTGGGGATTTTCATGATTTCTTCCTCCTTTCATCGAATTGAGCGATGATCTCTGAAGATAGCTCCCAACCGCATCGGGAACATGCACGTGAAATTTGGTTCCGATTGGTTTTGATTTGGAGGAGAAATCAAGTTTTGGGGACTTTTCCCGTCTTTGTTCCCGCAAGAACCGGCCAAGCCAACTTGCAAAACTGGCCAAGTCGACTTGGGTCCAAGGAAAACCGGCCCTCCGCACTCTCTTGGCCAAACCCGGCCAAGCCGGCCGGAAGTCGGCCAAGCCGGCCGGGCCAAAAACCGCGGCTGGCCGGACAGCCGGCCCGGGCTGGGAGCTGGCGAGTCGGCCAGGCCGAGTCTCCAAGCCGGCCAAGCCGACTTGAGTGCCCTCAGGGCTGTTTTGGTTGCGTTTTGGTCATCCGGTCTCTGTTTTGCGCACTGTTTGGCTCTCCGGTTGTCTGTTTTCGTGTAGGTCGTTTCGGTGCAGTGCTATTTTCCGCTGACCGCACTCTGGAGCTTTGCTGTCTCACTTCTCCTCGATAGAAGTCGAGATTTGCGTTTGCATCGATTCGATCAAGTAGTGATCCGCTGTGTTCCTAGGGAACATCCACCCGTCTCCAGGGTCGTGATCACTACTGCGTTGTGTTTCGGTTCTTGGTGTGTGAATCTGGGATATAGGCTCTGAATTTCAAAAGGAAATTTTTGAAGCTCCCATTCACCCCCCCTCTGGTCGCTCTTACCGGTCCTTCAATTGGTATCAAAGCCGGTTAAGGATCACTTCACCTTAATCGGTCCGTGATCCCCGAAGACGACATTATGGAGAACCATGGGCTTGGCAAGCCACCGCACTTCGATGGCAACAACTATCCCTATTGGAAGATACGCATGTCGGCGCATCTCCAAGGGATTGATTCGCGTGTTTGGGAGATCTGTGAGAATGCAAACTACGTGGTACTTGCTGCCCGTATTAACCAAGCACAGATCGACCAACACAAGGCGAACAACACTGCCAGAACTGTTTTGTTCTCTGCTCTTTCTATGGAGGAATTTGAGCGTGTTTCGATTGTGCTCTTGCTCGAGAGATCTGGTCTAGGCTGCAGAGCTATCATGAGGGTACTGCCCATGTCAAGACCAGACTCTATGAGACACACAAGCGAGAGTATGAGAATTTTGTTCAAACCGATGGTGAATCTGTTGATTCTTTGTTCACTCGCTTTCAAACCATCGTGAACAAGATGAGGGCAAACAACCCTCAGATGCCCTATGACGATCATCAGAGAGCGCTTAAGCTTCTATATGCTCTAGATCGGAGGGTTTGGGAAGTAAAAGTCTTGGCGATCATTGAATCGCCCAGCTATGAGACTCTCCTTGTGGATGAGCCGTTCAGCAAGCTCAAGTCCACCGAGATTGACCACCCGGACGCAGCGAGGATCGAAATCCGTACGCTCCTACCATGGCTTTGGTCCCAGTACAGGAGGTTCAAGTTCTTCAGCTAACCCTTCACAGTTACCTCTTGCTTTGTCGTCTTTGGTCTCCGCTACAGAGGAGCAGATGGAGGCCTTTGGGGACGACGAGCTCGCCTTGGTGATTAGCCGGTTCTCACGGTTTCACAACAACCGTTTGAATCGCCGGCGTGGCATCACCAAGCAAGGCTGCATCGGATGTGGAGATCCCGACCACTACATCACCAACTGCCCCAAGGCCGACAAGAACTACGACAACAAGAGCGACTACGGCAAGCGCAAGGACAAGCACGAGTCCTCCGCACCCAAGTACAAGTACAAGTACAAGGGAGGATTCGACAAGGAGGCTGTCAAGAAGAAGTACCTGGAGAAGCAAGAGGCAAAGCAGCGAGCCTTCCTCGCATCCCTCAGTGATCTCGACGACGACTCCGACAGCGGCTCACCCCCAAGCGATGATGAAGCCAAGCGGAAGGTCGAGAACAGGTTCAATGGGTTGTGCTTCTTCGGTGACTCCAAGCTTGGAGGCTACTGCACCATGGCGCTCGACGAGTCTACCCCAAGCATTGAGAAGAACGACGACACCGAGCCTGAGGTAGAACAAAATCTCGAGTCCCTTGCTTCTTGAGGTTGATAACTTGACTACCACTTTGCTTAGTCAAGATGCTTTGCTTAAGCGTCTTTGCTCGTGAGAGGAAAGAGTTCAAAGCTAAGTGGGAGCTTGTGTCAAAGAGCTTGAGTTTGTTAAGGAGTCTGTGCCCATCTCTGATGAGTCTGAGTGTGATGCTTGTGCCATTCATATGGCGAACTTAGCTGATGTGCAATCCAAGTATGTGGCTTTGGTAGATGAGCTTGATGAGGTTAAGGCTAAGTCTGTCTCTGTGAATCCTTGCAAATCTTGTGATGAGCTGAAGTCTGAGCTAGGTGAGAAAATGACTAGGATTGCCATGCTAGAGAAAACTAGTCAAGTTTCTAGATGTGCTTGTTGTGAAGCTTTGGAACTAGAACTAGACTCTTGTAGGCATGACAAGAAAAGGGCCGAAGAAGAAATCACAAATCGTCGGTCCATGCTCGGTTGGTTGTCTTGCGGTGAACCGCGGCTTGGCATGATGATGAGTCGTTCAAGAGGGAACCGACACAACGGGATTAGGCTTTGCTACGGTGGGAAGGGTGAAAATGTTTTTGGTAAGGTTGGTGAACACGGTGGTATGAGTGCGTCGAGAAATCCACCAAGCCTTCCACTACTCCCAAGTTGATCAAAATCACTCCACCTCGGCCTAACAAGCCCGGTGTGAAAGATGGTGTGTTTGAGGAACCTCCCAAAGCTTCACCTCCAAAACAAGTGTGGACTCCCAAGCTAAACCACCTAAGGAACCCACTTGACACACTTCCCGACATCTCTATTAAACCCCCTCCAAAGAACAAGCAAACCCAAAGAGTGGCCCATACCCATGAGAGAGTGAGTAAACCACCACCCAAGAGAGAGGTGTATCACTATGATTATTGTCACCATGATGGTCACTTGTTTGAGTTCTGCTTTCGGAGGAAGAGAGATGAGTGGCATGAGTATGAGATTTTCCATAACTCTACTCATGGTGTGTTTGCTCCACGTTTCCAGAGGCACAGTGCTAGGCCAAGAGGTGCAACACCTCAAGGACCTAGGCCTCAAGGTGTGAGACCACGAGGTGGTCGTGCCGGCGGGTTCGGGTTTTTCTTATGACCTTGGATCTCGTGACCGTGGCTTTTAGTCTTACAGGATGAGCGGACCACGTTTTTCTTGTCGTGGTGATCGCTCTACTCAAATGGGACATGGCATGCATGATGCTTTTGTTAACACTTCTCGTGGGCGAATGAGCCAACACTGGTTTTCTCCTCAGTTTACTAACCCCAGTGTTGGATCATTTGCACATCCCATATCTTACTATTGATGCAGGTTGTGGGGTAGAGAGCATGTGCTTGATGGAACTTGATCTTTTGGTGTGATCAAGTGTTGATGGTTCTCTACACCCATTTTTGATAGTCTCAAGAGGCATATGTGCTATATTGTGGTGACTTCATACACTTTGAGAGCTATCATATACACTCTTACCTTGTACATTCATGCTTTCCTAGTTGTGGTATGAGATAGTTGTTCATTTGCTCACTTGTATATTCTTGACATGTATTATACTTGTATCATGCTTTTGTATCGAGTCTAGCATGTTCTTTTACGTGTATCATATGCCATGCTAGCTTTGTGTATATCTTGGTGGATTAGCCACTTTTCATGTTAGTGTGGGATCTTCATGAACATTTTGCCATGCTTTTATCATGTGCTTTAATTTGTATAGTTGGTATGATATTCATTAGGTATCCTCTCTAATTGCTAGTTCTTGTATGGTTACATGTATTTCTATGACATGTTTTGCTAGCTCGAGTTGTTAGTCTTTCGACTAGTATCATGTTACATGCTTTTACTTCCAAATTGATATCATCATTGTGCATCATAGTATGTGTTAGGATTGTGGTTGCTTTTGGGCTTGGTGTGTCGTGTCTCCGGTTGTTTTTTCTCGCTTTCATGGAGAAGGCATTCTATGAGCTGCGATTTAGAAAATTGCCCATGGTGAGCCATTTTCGGGTTTTTGGCTGCAAGTGCTTTATCTTGAAGAAGGGAAACTTAGACAAATTTGAATCGAGATCTTCTGACGGGATTTTTCTTGGTTATGCATCTCTTTCGCGTGCTTATCGAGTACTTAACCTTGAAACTAACCGTAACATGGAGACTTGTGAAGTCACCTTCGATGAGACCGCACCTTGTTCTTCTCCTGTCTTTGAAAGTGTAGGTGATGAGGAGATGAACAAGAGCATTTTTGTGGAGGAGGAGCAGGACAATGCCGATTGGGGTGATCCCGAGCCGACTTCACCGGCTGCCCCAGTTGACCCTACGACGACTACATCGGTTGACGGCCCCACTCCCACATCCTCCACCACATGGGGGCCGTACGACCGAGGCTCCTCGGCTTGTTCCAAATTTTTGCACCCGAGGGAGCTCCAAACTGCTTTGAGGGGAGGCGACTTCATCAAAGAAAGCACCTCGGCACATCCGGTAACGCCATCCCCCAGGATCCCGCACGTTCGGTAACACGCAACCAATCTTGTGAGTTTTCACATTTTGCTCTTGCTGCCTTTGTTGCTGACAAGTTTGCCCACTTAAGAGCGGAGTTGGGCGTTTGCTACTTTTTTTGAGTAGGGTAGTTGTATCTTGGTGTATAGTATGATCTTTGGCTTTAGTCTTTGCTTTTGTTTGGCTTTACATGTGTATCATAGTGCATTTCATCATGTATCATACTACCTTTATTGAGCTTCATGACTATAGCAGTTTTTTATTACATTCATGCTCCTGCTAGTATGTCTTGTGTATGTCTCTTGGAGCTTGCAGCTTAGGCTTTTTCTGATCACTTGTTACATGTTATGAGCTAAGCCTGTTTTCTAAATGTGAACCTGCTTTAATCTTGATGCAACTCAAAAATTGTTCACCTCTGAGATGGCAACTAGCATGTGTAGGTTTTATGAGAACCTTGTTGCTTTCATGTGTATGCTTGAGTTGCTATGTCTCATGTTTCTTGAGTCATTCACTTAGCTCGGATCTCTTGATAATCTTGTGCTAAAACTTGATGTCTAAGCTAAGAAATGATGAAAAGTTTTGAGTTGGATCTTTTTTGTCCCACGGCAATGTCGCGAGATTGCTTCTCATTCACTCGAGTGAGATGAACTTGGGCATTGTAGTGCTAGTCCACAACCACTCGTGACGAGACAGCTTCCCACTTGCACTAAGGGATGAACTCGGCGTGGTTGAAAAACATGATAAAAACAATCTTTTTGGCGGACAGTTTTGATCCTCTCGTGCACACATGTCTAAATGAACCCTTGTTAACTACTGTTTTAACTCTGATCAATGTTGTAGTTACAAGTGTTGTTAAGTGTATCTTTGAGACATGATGTGTGACCGTTATATGGGGTAGTTCACTCTTGTATACATATGTTAGCACTTGTTTGATCTCCTGCTTATATGTGCTAGGTGCTTTTCTTTTTGGTGAACACCTTTTATAAAATGCCCAACACCTGATCAAATGCTTATGTTTCATACTCCGTACCATTTGATCAGCTTGAGCATTGGTTTTGTCTTGTGCCATTTGCTATACACTTGCCATACTTGCTAGATCATTCATGTACTCAAATTGCTATACTTGTGAAGCTCTGTCATTTTGCATTTCTTTCATGGCATGATTTGAGGGGAGTTGCGCTCTTTTGATCTAATCTTGATAAGTGCATGTGCCAACAAGGGAGAAACATCCACAAATCCGAGTTCATTGGTGAGGATGCATTTGAGGGGGAGTTGCACTCCGAGTTATGAGTTTGAGCTGTTTTTGCTAGATGTGTTGAGCCGTTGCCTCTTCTTGAGGATCTAGTCATTTTTCGGTTGTTCTATCTTTGTGCTAGTGGTGTTGAGCCTTTTGCCTCTTCTTGAGGGCTAGCTTTGGTTTTCTTGGTCGCGTCGAGCCGTTGCCCATGTCTTTGGGGACCAAGTTGTGATCTCGCTTTGCTCATTGCAAATGACCTCGTTTTCTCGCTTTTCTTTGGCTCTTGGTCATTTGGATGCGTTGTCTCTCGGTTTGTGTTGGCGTTGACAATGCACTCATCAAGGGGGAGATTGAGGACACATGGTTTTTCCATAACCATTGTGTGGACCTTTGTGTGATGAGTGATTGTCAACATGCCAACACAAGGCGTGTGTGTGTGAGTCTTACTAACCGTGGCACGCGGCTTCATGTCAAACAATGGTGTCTCTTGGCTCATGTTGTCTGCAGGTGTCGAGCTCGGAGACGGTGGTCGACGGTCGGTGAAGATCAAGTAGGGCGTGCCGTGGGCCGACGGACCGGGTGCGGTGAAGGGGCGGACGTGAGGCTTGGATCGAGGACTGAGGACCGGGCGGCCAGCCGTGGTGGGCGATACCGGGACATCGACGAGCGCAAGTGGACACGGCGGGGGATGCGTATGGGCTATGCTACTCGCGGAGGGTTTGGTGGTTTTGCCTCAAAACCATCGGCGGCGGGTTTCCACGGTTTGCGCCTCAAAACCGGGGGCGGAGGTCCCGGTGCGGACGGACGACACGTGGCGGCATCGGGAGATTGCTTGGAAGCAAGGCTACCGGTGAGGAGGCGCGGTGGCCGTCGGATCAAGTGAAGCCCGAGTTGGACCCTTATGCCCCGGCTAAGTGGTGGGCTCTTCATGTATCCAAGGGCAAAGAAGGAATGTAAAATAGACTTGCCCCTATAAATAAAGGATGAGGGTCTCCCTTCCCCCTCACCTCTTCCATTTCCATTTCCTCCTTTTAGGATTTCCCTTCCTCTAGTTGCTGTGTGAGAGAGAGGTCTCGCAAATCTTTTGATTTGTACTCGAACCAAGTGTGTGGCAAACGAGCGCCTAGTCTCTCGCTGTTTCCTCCGGGATTAAATCATGTGTCTGTGATTCTTGAGTTGAATTTGTGATTTTCCTGAGATCCCTTTTTGCCTCTTGTGTTCCCAACTCGATTTCTTTGATTTGAGGCCGTTTGAGATGATTTTTCTTGCTATGGATTGATCTAGGACGTGAGTGAAGTGATTCCACCGAAGGAATTTGTCTAACTCCTCACGAGATCGAAAATCCATGGAGTTTTTCCTCTAGGTGTGCTCAAGATCCACTTTTGGGGATTTTCGTGATTTCTTCCTCCTTTCATCGAATTGAGCGATGATCTCCTGGAGATAGCTCCCCAACCGCATCGGAACATGCCTGTGAAATTTGGTTCCAGTTGGTTTTGATTTCGAGGAGAAATCAAGTTTTGGGACTTTTCCCGTGCTTTGTTCCTGCAAGAACCGGCCAAGCCAACTTGCAAAACCGGCCAAGCCGACTTGGGTCCAAGGAAAACCGGCCCTCTGGACTCTCCTGGCCAAACCCGGCCAAGCCGGCCAGCAGTCGGCCAAGCCGGCCAGGCCAAAAACCGGCTCAGCTGGCCAGACAGCCAGCCAGGCTGGCCGGAGCTGGCCAGAGTCGGCCAGGCCGAGTCTCCAAGCCGGCCAAGCCGACTTGAGTGCCCTCAGGGCTGTTTTGGTTGCGTTTTGGTCATTCGGTCTCCGTTTTGCGCACTGTTTGGCTCTCCTGTTGTCTGTTTTCGTGTAGGTCGTTTCGGTGCAGTGCTGTTTTCCGCTGACCGCACTCTGGAGCTTTGCTGTCTCACTTCTCCTCGATAGAAGTCGAGATTTGCGTTTGCATCGATTCGATCAAGTAGTGATCCGCTGTGTTCCTAGGGAACATCCACCCGTCTCCAGGGTCGTGATCACTACTGCGTTGTGTTTCGATTCTTGGTGTGTGAATCTGGGATATAGGCTCTGAATTTCGAAAGGAAATTTTTGAAGCTTCCATTCACCCCCCTCTGGTCGCTCTTACCGGTCCTTCAACTATATTGTGTAATAATACTACGGTTGCTCAAACTGAGTGTGTGCGTGCACAAGGAAGGAGGTAAACGCTAGCTTACTGACTTACCTGAATTTAGCCCATGATCTACTGGTGTCGTCATGCAAAAATAGGGCATCCTATGCCCATGTATATATGTATATGTAAGTGTACTAGTTATGTCTGATAACATTTAATTTGCCGACCAGAGAAATCTTTGGGAAAATTAACTAAACCGGGCCCACCGCCTCGACGTGTAATCACGCGTGAAGCACCAAACAAACACATACACACATGCAAGATGGCCACATGGGATCCAAGTAATTTAAAGATTACAACCTGCAAACCATCTTCAGATTAAAAAAAAAAGTTGGTGTGTACCGTATGGGCAGGCTAATAATATAACAACCTGCTACAATTATTGTATGCCGCCTTCTTGCTTTTCACTCGTCCCAAACAGTCCTAAAGCAGGTTCAGCTCCCTTTCGTGCAGTTGCACTATTATATCTCAATCTCCAATGCGTCGTTATACAGATCAGGGTTTGCATTGTGCAGTCCTACCAAACCCTGAGCTTTGCAGATCCAGGAAATCCTCTTTGTTCTTCATTTGCAGATCCATAGTATCACACCGTCACCTGCCATCCCATCCTCTTCCTCTGAATCTCGCTGCCGGTACCACACACTCATCAGTGGCGCCCGTGCTCCAAACACCTGCCCTCCCTCCGCCATTGCTTTCACCAAAGCTCGTGCTTCCACTGCCCCGCGCTCCCTGCACGCCGTCACTACTCACTACTATACCTGCCAGTTTTCATCTCCAACAAGGTTTTCTTGTGCGCTTCAGTTTGACGGAAAACTTGGGAGGACACAGCAACAGTCCTGTCCTCCTCGATCTGTCTCTTGCTGGCTGCCTACGCCCTATGGTATGAACCACACTAGAGTTGTCCTCAATATCTTACTAGAGTTGTCATTCTTCATGGATAAAGAAAAGCCTCTAAATAAGTTAATTTTGTTGTTTTCTTTCAGTATTGGAAATAAGACCACACATGCACTGAGCGAGCAAAGAAAGGAAACGCAAGGTCATCAATGGAGGCTGCCATGGTGACTGCATCGCACGGTGCTATGGGCTCCCTGATAGCGAAGCTTGGTAATTTGCTCACATCTGAGTACAAGCTCCTCAAAGGAGCTAAGGGACAGATCATGTTCCTCAAAGCTGAGCTTGAGACCATGCATGTCTTCCTCAAGAATATCTCAGACACTGAGAACCCAGACGAAAATCCCGGTGGCAAAGCGTGGGGAGATGCTCGTCATACAGCGGCTCGGCCGGCTACAGGGGAAGCCGATTGAAGAGGCCAAGCAGGAATACGAGGAAATGTTCGTCGGTGACCCTGGACCATCAAACACAGAGTCACTGCGGGAGCTCTTCCCTGACCTCGGGCACCCACGGCGGTCTCGGAGGCGCGGCTGGCGCTTTGATTGACTGTCGGCCTTCGTTCGTTGTATCCATAATGGATAACACAACGACGCATACCGCCGACCAGGGGGTCGAAGCTGGGACATGCATAATAGGTTGTCTAGTGCGTGAGTAGTCCACTGAGGGCACAACCGTATGGGAGGCTGCGCTTCATGTAATATCTTGTCCTCCCAAACTGCGCTTCGGCGCCTCTGTAAAAACACTTCTACTTAAATACAATGATGTGCAAGTCTTTGGTGTATTCGAGAAAAAAGAACCCAGACGAGCAAGACAAGCACTGGGCCAAGGAGGTACGTGAGCTGTCTTATGACATCGAAGATAGCATCAGTGAGTTCATGCTCCGTGTGGAACCCAATTGAAGCAGCAAGCCACGCGGAGTCAAGGGTTCTTAAATAGGACCATGAAGCTATTGACGACCATGAACATTCGACACGACATCGCCAAAGAGTTTGAAGGCCTTAAGCTCCGTGTTGTGGAGGCCAAGGAGCGGCACAATAGGTACCAGAAGACTAATGATGTTGCCTCTAGGCCAGACAACACAACCATTGATATTCGGTTGTCAGCAATGTATGAAGAGGCATCAAGCCTTGTAGGTATAGATGGCCCCAGAGATGAACTAATTCAGTTGATGGATGGAGAGGATGAGCTCAAGGTGATCTCTATTGTTGGATTTGGAGGCCTAGGAAAGACGACAATTGCAAATCAAATTTATCGCAAGCTTGAGGGGAAGTTCCAGTGTTGTGCCTTTGTGTCTATGTCCCAGAAACCAAACATTAGGAAGCTTCTAAGAACAATGCTATCTCAAGTTGGCTATTCTGAGGACACCAACATAGAAATGTGGGAAGATTCTCAGTTCGTTGGTGCACTACGCAAATTTCTTCTAGAGAAGAGGTATGCTAGCCCAGAAATAATTTTACCATATCCTTCATAGGGTTTATTGAATTTGTTTAATTTGAGCATGCTAGTATTCTATAATCAGAAACTGAACATGCTGATTTGTCTATTTTTTCACCTTGTTTTCTTAAGATTGACTAGTTTATGTGTATCCCGTTGTGTTCCTAGATACTTGTTAATTGATGTTTATAACCATAGGATGCTTTTTGACTATCCTAATGGTTGCTACACTCCATGCATGTGCATTTATCTGTCAGATACTTCATCGTAATTGATGACATATGGGAGGCTTCTGCGTGGGAAAGGATCATCAGATGTGCTCTTCTAGAGAACATTAATGGTAGTAGAGTATTAATAACTACAAGAATTGAAACCGTGGCTAGAGTGTGTTGTGCTAAGAACATTGAATGTGTTTACAAGATGAAGGCACTTAGTGACCAGGACTCAAGAAGCTTAACCTTTAAAAGAATTTTTGGTTCAGAGGATGGTTGCCCTTCAAATTTGAAGGAAGTGGCTGCTCAAGTTTTGAAAAAATGTGGTGGTTTGCCACTTGCAATCATCACAATATCTAGCCTAATAGTTAGTCAGCCAAGCAAACAAAAGGAGCACTGCTGGGAATATGTAAGGGATAATCTAGGCTCCAACATTGAAATGAGCCAAAGCTTGGAAGACATGAGACAAATATTGAATCTCAGCTATATAAATCTTCCCCATTATTTGAAGACTTGCATGCTATATCTAGGTATTTATCCTGAGGACTACACAATTGACAAGAATGATTTGATAAGGGGGTGGATAGCTGAAGGTTTTATATGTAAAGTTGGTGGGATGGATCTTGAGGATATTGCAAAGAACTCTTTTAATGAGCTAATTAATAGGAGTTTGATTCAGCCTGTTCATACAAACTGTAATGGTGAGGTGACATCTTGCAAGGTACATGATATGATGCTTGATCTTATCCTACATAAATCCCAAGAAGAGAATTTTGTCACTGTAATAGACGATATATGAGACATGACACGACAACAAGACAAGATCCGCCGACTCTCTCTCAACCTGGATGGTGCAGTGGGTGATTGTGTAGTGGGATCAGTCCAGCTATCCCAAACAAGAACTTTAGCAATATTTGGGACCCCTTCATATTTACCACCTTTTCAACTGTTCAAGTATCTCAGAGTTCTTAGAATTGAAATTACAGTAAGGTCCGATCCACCGCTGTCACTAGACTTTACTGAGATATATCATCTGTTTCAATTGAGATATTTAAAGATGGTAGCAATAGGTCACAAGGTGGTGTTACCTAGTAAAATTGGGAGTATGCAGCAATTGGAAACTTTTGAAATCAATGCTCATATAAAATTGTCTAAAGGGCAATCAGTGAACTACCGTCGGACATAGTTCATTTGAGCCGGTTATTGCATCTGATTCTTCCATATAGCACAATATTGCCAGAAGGGATCAGTAACATGAAATCCCTGCATACTCTACACTGCTTCAATTTTCGTAACTCACCAGACAGTACGAAGGGTCTTGGGGAACTGACCAATTTGACCAATCTTAATATCATATGTCCTTCTAGTGAAATGGCTAAAGTTCTGCCCGCTTGCCTTGAAGAGCTCGATCTATGTTTTAACGCAAAGGGGTTGGACAGGTACGGTGCTGCGCCTAAAGGAATCGAGCACCTGTCTGGCCTCAGGAAAACATCAGTGTCTGCGTTGAGGAACGCCATAGACATGCACCCGGGTAGACCTGTAGCCAACATTGAGTGCCAGGACAATTTGGAGTACGTATTTGTGGACGGAATAGAAGATGATGAGCCAGAGGAGCAGGAGGAGGATGTGAGCGGCGGCGGCACTTGAAGACCAAATGCAAGCTGGTAAGGCTTTTTCATCCACTTCCTTAAGGTACAGTACTAGCATTTGGCAAAAGTAATTATTAGTGCTACTAGCTAGCTTTAGGATGTAGCAGTACTAGGAGAATACGCCGCGCGTTACTGTGGCAATTCCAGATAATTCAAAAAGAAATTAGACTATTTATATTTATAGATATATGAATGAAATTATCGTAAATTAATTTTGATGAATAGTTTGATACATTGACATGGACAATTAAATGCAAATTACATGAAGTGATAACGCTATCATAATTATGTGTGCTAGTTGGCTATAATTGTAAGTTTTCTATTGGATTGTTGACGTGGATAGCTTGCATGCTGAGAGAAATCTCTAGTGGGGTTTATCTATATAAGTGATAGCTTGCATGCTGAGAGAAATCCCTAGTAGGGTTTATCTATATAAAAGATATAGATTATAAGATACGGTATTAGCATGCTGGATAATTTCCTTTCTCTCATGCGTGCATGTATATCAACAAGATACCGCTTTTTGGTTGCATTGGGGTGATGATACGATGATGACAGCCATGAAGGATTCCATGGAGGACTGGACTGACTCCACCATCTGAGAGTTTATTAGACTCATCAGACATCAGATAGTAGATAATTAGTGTGTACATGCTGTTGGCTCTTATGAATATGCAGCATCAATCACCTGTGCAGCTGTGCTAGTACAGTGTGGGTTTCTTTAATTATTAGGAGCACCGTCTTCTTGCCTTGCCGGCTCATTTACTTGTCATAATATGGATGCTGGAAGTACCAGTTTATATGCGATAATTTGGACCTACTATGTATGATCGTCTCATGTGTGATCATTAGTTAACACATGTTAATTTTATTTTTCTTTTTTTGAACGTAATTTTAATTTTATTTTTCAGACTTTATAATCCTGTCGATGCATGCAGATGGTTCACCTGAGAGGAGTGGTGTGGTGGGATTGTGAGTTGGAACCATCTGCCAGCTCATTTAATTTTCTTGTAATTAATTATTATACGGATTGTGATCGTACCGGTTCGTCATGCTTTTCTATTGGCTACTAAATTATGCTAGTAAAATTGTAACACTGATGGAACAAGTATACTTTGCTTCCGGTATAACTTTCAACTCTTTAGATTGGTCTGTTCTGTCAAAAACACTTTCTTTTTTTCGAAAGGACGGCAAAAGCTTTACCGTGATTTCTATTAGACGAATAAAGGAAAAAAGGCAAGCGCTAACCCAGTTTTTTGACTGAAAACCGGGCCAGAAAAACCATACAATTGTGGAGGGTACCCTACTCAACCTGCACACTTAGGTACTAAGTCACCACTGAAACCACCACTAAACAACTTTGGTCGACACGACCCTACTAAACAACTTGGTCGAAATCGACCCAACTAGGTGAACCAACCACTCACGCCACAACTAGCGCCAGCTCAACTCCCTGCCTGGTCGGATTGGGACATCGACACAAGCCTCAAAAACTCGGTCGGATTGGTTCATCGACACGAGCCTCCACTTCAACTACCTGCAACTCAACAAAACCTACTCCTACTCCACCACTAGCACAACCCGCACGACACAACAACGGAAACGACGAACCAGGCCCTGCCACGAGCTATCCCGACCGAGTCCAAATCTACAACGATGCCTTCAAGAAGGATACGACGTCCAAGCGCCGCCGTCGCTCGTCCAAGAAGGACTGGGTTTTCACCCGTGGAGAGTGCAGGGGAAGCGACGCCCTCAACAGGGAGAACGGCACCCGCAGATGTCGCCGTCGCCCGGCTTTTGCCCAAAGAACTCCCAGCACGGACATCGGTCAAGATGTTGGGTCCCCGCCAGACACCACAGCCATCGCTGCCAGACTTGCAGAAGCCTCACCGGAGAGGTCGACGAGCCAGCCACGTAAGTAGCCGCAAAGCTGCGCCAACACCATGCCAATCGAACGATATGCGAAGACCGGCCTCCCGCCACCGTGCACGCCCACCAGCCGCACCACCCACCGCCACGCCCGTCCACCGAAGCCGTCACCGACCTGCCCAGAGGGTGCCGGATCTAGAGTAGGACCCCAGACCAGCGCCCCTCTTGACGCCGAGGCCTCCGTCCTCACAACAACTGCCCCGCGATGGCAGTCAAGGCCATGGGGGGAGGGGCGCTATAGACGAGGACTGTCCCCCCAACGTCAGCATGCGCCCCAGCCACCGCCGCAGAGAGGCCACCATGAAGAAGAAGGAGAGAGCAAACAGAGGGGAGGGGGGAACCCGGCCGCTGCCCCTGCGTCCTACGGGCACAACGGAGAAGAGCAACCACCACCGGGCCCGGCACCACCGGCAGCACCACCACGACACCGCGGGGATGCCAGAGCCACAGCCGGCCAAGCCACCAAGGCATCGCCGAAGAAGCCATCTCACCACCGGCCGACGACCTAGAGCCGGAGCAAGGGAGGATGAGGGCCCTAACCACGCCAACCTGCCGCACCATCCCACCACCACCACCAAACGACGGAAGCCGCCTACGCCACCACCACCACCGACACCCCCGACACCCCGCACCTCCACCGCTGCCGAGCAAGGAGCTAGATCCAGGTGCAGGCACGCCGGATCCGCCCGCATCGCTCACGCCCACGCTCACGCGGACGCCGAGGCTGCTACCACGCTTGAGCCTGCGCCCACAGCACTGCGGCTGCCACTGCCGCGCCCACACCGCCACCGCCGCCGCGGCGCCCAAGTACTGAGCCAGGGACGGCCCAAACACCAGGAGCACCACGACGGCGGCCACGAGTCCCACCAGCGAAGATCCGGTGAGGGGGCCACCGGATCCACCCTTTGTGGCACCGGATATGCCACCTCCGCGCAGACCGGGGCGCTGCCGCCACCGCCGTAGCCGACTCCGCCATAGTCGACGCCGCTCGCAAAACCGGCTGCAAAGAGGCAGGAGAGCCCCGCCGCCACCTTCATCGCGACCTCACGGACAGCCGCAGGAGGGCTCTGGTGGCGGCGAGGTTGAGAGGCGCGGGGAGGGAGGGGTGCGGCGGCACGGTGGAGTTCCGCCCGTGTCGCCCTTGCGAGCGACGCGGGGGCCTGGGCAGTCAAAAACGCTTTCGTTATATCAC
Organism: Themeda triandra; assembly: GCA_018135685.1. Lineage (NCBI taxonomy): Eukaryota > Viridiplantae > Streptophyta > Magnoliopsida > Poales > Poaceae > Themeda > Themeda triandra. The sequence goes on along the minus strand of JAENPR010000985.1, from coordinate 209,956 downwards.
TTTGTGTACAGCTGAAGAATAGTTTTTTTTAACATATATAGATTGTGTACGAGGGAGAAACGGAACCTGTCCACCAGGCAACGCCGGCGGACGGATCCGTGGACGGGGCTGCAACGCCGGCGTGCCCCCTCGCGGTGGCGGCAGCGCGTACAAATTGCGTGTGTGGGCTTCAGCCCATTACCCGAGAACTGCTGGTTTGGGTCTGTGTGTTGTGGAGCTCAACCTGCAGGTGGGCTTCTTGACCTGCTTTCAGCCCTGGGCTGTCTGTTGTTTTGGGCCATGCTTGGGCTTCCTCGGACGCCATCGTTCTCGGTGTCGGAGGCCGCCGCCGCGCATCCCCGCCCGTCCGCCACCGCCCTTCCTCGTCCCTTTCTCGCCGTGCCCCCGCTGCGTCCTCTGCCTCTCGTCCGCCTTCTCCCTCCATCATGGACCACGAGAGCCTTAGAGTCCGCTGTGGCACCTCACCGCTAGACGCAGCCGTGGAGTGCTGCGAACCCCACATCCCAGTGGTGGGGGCCGACGAGGTCTCCGCCGGCCTCGCGCTCCTTGTCACCCACTTCACCCCTCATCCCAGGGAAGCGAGATGTGGAGTACGCTCGCCCCTGGCTCTCACTTGGCAGTGATTCGTGTTCCTTCGACCTTTTACAGCTAGCCGGCCGGTCTGTAACTGTAAGTGCTCTTGAGGCTCCCTTTATACGAACTGCTATGCTCTAACGAAATTTGAGAGCTTCTGTTAAGTATTTTTGGTTCACCTGCAAAACTAACCCATTTCCAAGAATCGCTAGCTGCTGGGGGCTTTAGATTATAGATTCAGTTTCTTCAATTTTGGATTGTATATTAACCAAAAGTTACATGCCATACTTACATTCCTGCTACCTTGGGTGTTCAGTGTTCTATAGTGTCCCTCGCTGTACTGGTACCCTGCAAATCACCATAACAATGAACATTACCGTAGAATGAGGACCCAGCTGGCTAGTTATGTCTTGACGTGTGTCCACCCGTCGCTATGACGCACGCGCACCGAATAAGGATTTGGTGCTGCTGCTCTAGCTCCTGATTGGTACGTTTATTTTGCTCGGTCTTGCATAATCCTACTACTCACAGTTTGTTTCTGGAAACCTTTCACTCTCTATGTTTAAATGTGGAAATTTTATTTAATTATTTGCAAAATGGTTCTTTGTTTTCACATTTTTATCTTTTGAAAAAGAGAGACGCTCCGTGTATCAATAATTGAGAAACAGAAAGAATCTTTCTTTTGGGAAAAATAAATCAACTTTAGCTTTAGTTTTATGCAGGGCAGCCTTTTTGTGTGGGTGCACCGCACCACAGCTAGCTCGCGCAAATGTCGTGGTCGCATTAGAGGACATACGTCTTCTTCCTCCGGGTCTCTCCGCGCCCCGTTGGGAAGACACGTCAAGCGAACATGTGTACAAGGCTGTTCTTCTGTAACTGAATACCACGAATACGGTAGCTACTCACAGTTTGTTTCTTGAATCCATCTCAATGTTTAAATGTAGAAAATCTATTTATTTCCAAATAAAATGGTTCTTTGTTTTCTCAGATTTTTTTCTTTTGAAAAAGAGAAATGGGAACAAAAGACTCCATGCATGATCAATAATTGAAGGACAGGAAGAATAATCTTTCTTTTGCGGAGGGCCAATGCCTTTGTGTGATGCCGGCACTTTAATTTGTGTGGTGCCACCACCACCACACCACAGCTGAGCACTGATTCTCCTCGCTCAACTTGACTACATGGAGGGAGTATATAATTAGTATGATAACTAGATATAGACTACATAGTATCTATTATGTCTATTGTGTTAGAAACTAAACAAAGGAAATATATGTAATTTAATATAATTAATGTTTTATTGGTTACATGTATTAAACAGTAATTAATACTTACCTGTTTTGCACGGATTGTAGACTAGTGTCTATAATTATCTGTTAGTAATAGTAAGATAGCATAGGATAAACAAAAGGGAAAAAAAAAACTGTGACAAAATGTTTCAAGAAAGGGCCAAGACCTCAGTGCATCAATAATTGAGGAACAGAGGAATCTCTGTGCAGGGACTTCTTCACTGTATACCAATATAATTGACCATACCACGCGCCACACACTGCTTTCCTGATGCACAACACAGCGCCACAGCACAGCATTCCGTCTTTCCCCATTCACGCGTGCTCCTCTCCAAACTCCCTCCTTTTGTTACTAGATTTGTGTTTGTAACCATTTGGACTGATGCCTCTTTGAGGAGCTTTGAGGCTGCGGCATTTTTGTTATCCTAAAAAAAGTTAAGTAATTGATGGGCGCCTAACTCGGTGGAGATAAATGTGACGCGCTTTAGATGTGTGTGTGTCCGTGACTCACTATTGAGTCGTTGACATTCAAAAAAAAAAAACTATTGAGTCGTTAATTGCAGGCCTCAATGATCCGTCATGTTTGATCACGACAATATTTGTAAGTTCTGTGCGTATCTACATTTTGCTAGCATGTCCCACATGAAAGTTAGTGTTTAAAGTGACTATAATTATCACTACTGGAAATCGCATATTTGCCGTGTGTAAAATTATTTGCCGTGTGCCAAAAGTCGGGCACACGGTAAACCCCCATTTGCCGTGTGCCACACACGGCAAATAGTAACTCTCGGTAAATAAAGCATTTACCGTGTGCCAGGCACACGGCAAATTCCTCCACACGGCAAATACTCTATTTGCCGTGTGCCGGGTACACGGCAAATCTTGACACACGGCAAATTAGCCGGAGCCGTGATAGCGTCTCACACCGTTAAATGTTGCCGTGTGCCGGACACACGGCAAATTTTGGCACACGGCAAATAATTTGTAATTTTTTTTTACCAGCATTTGCCGTGTGCCACTAAACTACCACACACGGCAAATACACAATTTGCCGTGTGCCTGACCAGACACACGGCAAATAGTTTTTCTTTTTTTATTATTTTTTGCTCCCATTTTTTTTTTGTAAGCAACGAATCATTATACACTATATATCCAAATTTTGGCAAATTTTGACTTTTTTTGTTATATTTACTTCATTAATTCTGTTTACTTGATTTTTTTTGCATAATCTAAATTTGAACTACGGTGCATGAAATAATAGAATTCAGTGATTGAAAAAATGATATTCTTGTTGTTTAGGGTATCTTGACACTGTATCTAAAAACTCCCACCGACTTTAGAGCATCTTTGTTCACGGTACATGACGAGTCACCTCGGGAGAAAGTGTATTTAAATTATATAAAATCCAAACGAACTCGAAAAACACGAAACTTGTCGGGGTGTCATGTCATCACGTGTAGAGGGTGTGATAAAAAACTTTCAATGTTTGGAGCAAGTAGTGACGTCGGATACCTAAAACCAAGACATCGAGTATGTGATCGCATGTGATGACATCTTGGGATGTCTTGGTTTTAGATATCCGACGTCACTACTTGCTCGAAACATTGAAAGTTTTATCACAGCCTCCACATGTAATCACATGACACACGACAAGTTTCGTGTTTTTCGACTTTGTTTGGATTTTATATAATTTAAATACACTTTTCCCGAGTTCACTCGTCATGTACCGTGAACAAAGATGCTCCAAAATCCGTGGCAGTTTGTAGATACGGCGTCAAGATACCCTAAACAACAAGAATATCATTTTTGAATCACTCAATTCTATTGTTTCATGCACCTTTGTAGTTCAAATTTGGATTATGTGAAAAAATTCAAGTAAACTATATTAATGAAGTAAATATAGCAAAAAAAGTCAAAATTTGCTAAAATTTGGATATGTAATTTAGAATGATTTATTAAGAGTTCAAAAAAAAATGGTAACAAAAAAACAAAAGTATTTAAAAATATTTACCGTGTGCCTTGTTAATATGGCACACGGTAAATACTAAAAGAAAAAAATGGCCCATCCGGCCCATCTAACTAGAAACCCTACCCGACCCCGAGCGCCCGCCCCGGCCCGCTTCCGCGCCGTCACCCGCCCGCTCGCATCGCCGCTCCACTCCCTCGCGTACGCCGCCCGATCCGCTCGCCCAGCGCCGCGCCTCGGCCGCCGCTCGCCCGGCTCGGCCCGCCGCTCCGCCCGGCTCGGCCGCCCTCCCAGCGCCGCGCCTCCGCCCGTCGCTCGCCCGCTGCACGCCCCCGTCGCTCGCCTGCTGCGCACCTCCGCCCCGCTGCAAGCTGCTCGCCCATTGCGTGGCCCCTCCTCGTCCCTGCCCGCCGCTGAGAAGTGAAGACGGAGTAGGAGGTGGAGATGCAGAAGGCCATGTTCGACGCCGTGAAGATGGGGCAGTAGAAGGTGAAACCCGTGAAACCATGCTGCTGTACCAAATAAGTTTGTAGAATTTGTGATAGCTTGAGACTTTAGTGTAGTCGACATTGTGCATTTGTACCAGTACACTTGTAGCTTCATTTTTTTTACTGGAATTGCAGTTAATTGCTGTTGATTGGCACTAAAAAGGAGGGGCAGAGAAGTAGAAGAAGAGGAAAAGGAGAGAAGGGGAAGAAGGAGAGGAGGAGAAAGGGAAGAAGGGAAGAGGAGGAGAGGAGAACTCCGACGCCACTCGACCTCGGCGGACCGCTGCACCGTGACGCTGACTCCACCGCAAGCCAAGGTATAACTTTCGTTGTAGGCCTTCGTGACGTTGTGGACATGTGCGGGCCTTTGTGTCGTATGAGGGCCTTCGCACCGGATGTGGATAAGAGGGCCTTTCTACTGGATGTGTGATTGTCGGCCTTCGTGCCATTTCTTTGCGAGTTTTGGAAATCTTCCCGTACGGGGAGGTTACGCAAATTTTTCATCTTATAGTGATATGTTTCTTCTTTTGCAGAGCCGGAGCTGTTGAGGTGAATCGGAGCACCTAGGCGACCCTAGGTATGGATAACCTCTCTTTGCGTATCTTTGTCATAGCCTGCACGTAACCCAGTTAGGCGTCTCCCGTCCGAAAAAGATACGGATGGAGGTATGTAGGTCTTTGCATATCTTTGTCATAGCCTGCACATACCCAGTTAGCCTGCACGTACCATGGTGGTGTAGACAGTATGAAGATTGCTTTGCGAAGATCGTGGACAAGTGGCTAGACCCAACTCATAAAGAAACGAAGAAAACTCAACGGGAGAAGAGGAACATGAGGACCGGTGCAACTCATCATCAAGGCAGCCGCACTCCCTGCATTCAAAAGAGCACTTGTATGTGTTTTCATTTTTCTATTCATAAGATCAGATCTGCCTCATTTTCCTATTCTAATTATCTTGACGTCTTCCTTGCGGGAGGCAAAAAAACCGGGCCCGGATATCGGATCTAGCGGCATGGGCTATGTCCAAGCGGGGCAAGGCGTCGTCCGAAGTTTCCTTCAACCCGATGCACCGCTGGCGTACTCGACCGGAGCGTGCAAACTAAAATCGAGACTACATGGTGGCGGTACGGGAGGTGCATGGGCCAACTTACGATGTGCGCACCCGGCCCCGGACACGGAGGTCCTCGTGAGGCAAGGACAAGGCAGGAAGCACGGTCGGTTGTGCATTGCGAGACTCCGCCGTCGACTCGACCTCTTTCCCACTCTTTCCTCTGTTCGGTCACGAGCACGAGCGAGAAGCCAGCCCATACGCCGGCGGCCGACTCGGGTCACGCAACTCGAGGTAATTTGTTCCCACTCTTTCCACTATTGGATCAGATTTCAGTGCGAAGCATTGGAGTGAAATATTGCGAGGCCGAGCTCGAAGAAACAAAAAAGACAAGTGAGCACCTCACCCGGAAGGTACATGCCCGAATGAGATCTTTGGAGGCCCGGAGGTCGATCTTAGAGGCCCGGGGGAAGCAGATCTCGGAGTTGGTGAAGGTGGTGCAAAACATTGGGCAAACACGGGGTGTACCGGTGCATCTGTCAAGTCCGGCTCCGGTTCTTCACTACACTCTGTGAGTATGAAGTTTCCTTCGTGTTATTGTGAATGCCGGCCTTCGTGCCGTTTAGATTGTTGGCCTTCGTGCCGTTGATATTGTTGGCCTTCGTGTCGTTGTGAATGTCGGCCTTCGTACCGTTGTTTCTTGCGGGTTGAAACCTCCCGGTGCGGGGAGGTGCTGCCGAAATTTTAATTGAATCAAATTTCTTTGTATTCCTAGATTACTATATGCAACATCTAAATTCTTACAACGCCATCTCTTCTCCTTTGTGCAGCCTCCGTCGGCGGGTTCGAACTATCCCGTCAATGCGTCGCCTCCCGTAGTTGAGTCATTCCTTCACCACAGTCAGTCAATCCTTCACCAGAGTCCAGATTTCCAGATATCCAGTCACCAGCCCCACAGTAGTTATGGACTTGTCATGTTGAACTCGTGATGAACTTGTATGGACATGTGAGGACTTTTGTATGGACATGTGAGGACTTTTGTATGGACATGTGATGAACTTATGAATTATGTGTGTGGTTGTGCTATATTGTGATTAAATGATTGGCTTGTGATATATAATTGATGTTGGTGATGGTTATATATATATATATATATATATATATATATATATATATATACAAATGGAAAAAGCAAAAGCACTGTTTTTTTAAAATATTTGCCGTGTGCCAGCCTCATGTAACACACGGCAAATCATTTTTCTTTTTTTAAATTTGGTAGATTTGCCGTGTGTCCAAAATTTGCCGTGTGCCTGTCTCACGTAACACACGGCAAATAATATTTCTATTTTTTAAAAACAAAAAGATTTGCCGTGTGCCCGATATTTGCCGTGTACCCCGGCACACGGCAAATCTGACGTCAACTGGGTCGGCACCGTAACGGCTACTTTTTTGTGCCGAGTGTCTCAAGACACACGGCAAATGATTTACCGTGTGCCCGAGAAAAGGCACACGGCAAATACCCATTCGCCGTGAAACCATTTACCGTGTACCATTTGCCGTGTGCCACACACGGCAAATCATTTGCCGTGTGTATAACGGGGTTTGCCGTGTGTGAAAACACACGGCAAATTGCTGGTTTCCAGTAGTGTATACCTGTCAGTAATAGTAAGATGGCGTAGGATAATAAATGGAAAAAAAACTGTGACAAAATGTTTCAAGAAAGGGCCAAGAATTCTCAGTGTATCAATAATAGAGGGACAGGCCTTGTTCACTTTATACCGAAATAATTGACGATCCCACTCCCACGCGCAAACACACTGCTTTTTCCTGATGCACACAGCACAGCATTCCGCCTTTCCCCATTCACGCATGCTCCTCTCCAAACTCCCTACGCTTTTCCAGTGACTGCTAGCTGCCTCGCCGTGATCGACAAGCCCTCTCCCTCCTGGTCTCGCCGTCGTTGGGGAAGACGCGTCAAGCAGCTGCCGCACAATCGGCGTCGGCGTGCTGCTCCGTCATCTATTCCTGTTCTCTTTTCAGGAAAAGGAAAACTAGGTTCGTTGTTTTCCAATTGTTTTATTTTGTTGATTTCCGTATTTAGATCTCTCAGTCTCAGCTCACTGGAAATTGCAATCTTTTCATCACCCAGCCGACCGACAAAGATCCCGGACAACGCGCAACCCTCCCATGGTCCTCCCATCCCTGTTGGTTTTCCACTTTTCAGAACACCAATGAAGGTTTATCCAGGCTGCAGTTCGAAGGAAAACTAGGTCAGACAGCAAGAACCTTGTCGTTCTAGTTGGTCCCTCCAGAACTAGCTAGGTATATATCATTCACACTCTTCCCTCACATTCTTGGTTCGGTTTACGCTGCAAAGAAAATTTCACACTGCATCACGAGAAAAGTGGAGCTACAGGTCCATATCGATGAGACGACGATTAGAATTTTCATTTGTTCAATCAAAACCTCTATATATGCTGATTTTGGTTGTTTGTTTCAGGAGGGGAAAGAAACCACGTACTGTCAAAGTGAGTATAATAATCAAAGGAAGGATATAGATATAGGCAAGGCAATGGAGGGTGCAGTTGTGAGCGTGGCGCAAGGTGCTATGGGCTCCCTGCTCGGGAAGCTTGGTGAACTGCTTACAGACAAGTACAAGCTGCTCACAGGTACTAAGGGACAGATCTTGTTCCTCAAAGCTGAGCTTGAGAGCATGCATGCGTTCCTGAAGAAGATCTCAGATGCAGAGGCGGAGCCTGATGAGCAAGACAAGTGTTGGGCAAAGGAGGTACGTGAACTGTCCTATGACATCGACGACAGCATAACTGAGTTCCTCCACCATGTCAGATGTGAGTCCAGCACCAGTCCAGGCATACTCAGGGGATTCATGGAAAGATGCATGAGCTTGCTAACAACCATGTATGCTCGATATGAGATTGCCAAAGAGTTTCAAGGCCTAAAGAGACGGGTTATTGAGGTGAATGAGCGACGCAGGAGGTACAAGACTGATGTTGTGCCAAAACCAAACAATACTCCCATTGATCTTCGCTTGTTGGCACTCCATGCGCAAACATCTGACCTTGTCGGAATCAGGGAATCAAGGGACCACCTGATAAAGTTGATGGATGAAGAGGATGTGCCTTCACATCAGTTAAAGGTGTTATCTATTGTGGGATTTGGAGGTCTTGGGAAAACTACACTTGCTAATGAGATTTTTCGCAAACTTAAGGGGAATTTTCATTGTTCTGCCTTTGTTTCTGTGTCCCAAAAACCAAACATCAGGAAGATTTTGAGAACTATGCTATCTCAAGTTCGCTTTGTACCTCCTATGGACACTAACATTGAAACGTGGGAAGAGTCTGATTTCATTAGTGCACTCCGAAAATTCCTTATGGAACAGAGGTACAGTCAAAATAGTTAGATTATGTGTTCAATTGTTTTGCATTTTATGCTATAATTTGAAACTTACTAACATATAAAACAAGAGGAACCCTATAAATAAAAGTTTATAAACGCTATTACAATTCTAAACATTACGTTTCATATCTATTCTGCATGCTACATCCCTCAAAGTATCATCTAAGTTCGCATCAGTACCTAACTAAGATTCAGTATTGATAAATGGTTACTTAAAAAACCGGAAGGCCCATCATCTATTGTTTATATTTTTGCGCCATAGCTGTTCTGGCATCCCCATATCTGAGCCCAAGTAACACAACCATTTTCTGTTTCTTTATTATAAAATTACCTATATATACCATGAGGCATTGTCCCTTGTTTTCCACTAAGGCCTTGTTTGGATGCACTCATGTGCAAGACTACGGAATTTTTTTGCCTACCTTTCAACTGTGTATACTTCTGCTCACACAACCTAGATTGAGATTTTTCTCCAATAACTTATCTACATCATAACAGCTATAGGCATTAGTCGATGCATAAGCTGGGATATTAATATATATTCCCTTTTTTTTAAAAAAAAACTTATCTACATCATAACTTCTCAACATAACCACTTTGGAAGTTTCATATATTGAGTATTGTTAGTATCACTATTTTGATCTTTGGTGAGAATACTATCACATCTTCACTTACTCTATCCTAATACTTGCTACAATCCATATTCATTTACTTATTAGGTACTTAATGGTAATTGATGACATCTGGGAGGCTTCTGTGTGGGATATCATCAGATGTGCTCTTCCGGAGAACATTAATGGTAGTAGAGTATTAATAACTACACGAATTGAGACTGTGGCTAGAGCATGCTGTGCTAAGAACATTGAATGTGTTTACAAGATGAAGGCACTTAGTGACCAAGACTCAAGAAGCTTATTCTTCAAAAGAATTTTTGGTCCAAAGGAAGATTGCCCTCCATATTTGATGGACGTGTCTGCTCAAATTTTGAAAAAATGTGGTGGTTTGCCACTTGCCATTATCACAACATCAAGCCTAATAGCCAGCCAACCAAGCAAACTAAAGGAGCACTGGGAACATATAAGGGACTCTCTGGGCTCCAACTTTGATGTGAGCCCAAGCTTGGATGGCATGAGACAGATATTAAACCTTAGCTACATAAACCTTCCACATTACTTGAAGACTTGTATGCTATATCTAGGCATTTATCCAGAGGACTACACGATTAATAAGAATGATTTGGTTAGACAGTGGATAAGTGAAGGTTTTATATGTGAAGCATGTGGGACAGATCCAGAGAATATTGCAAAGAGCTATTTTAATGAGCTTATTAATAGGAGTTTGATTCAGCCTGTAGATACAGAGTACAATGGTGAGGTGATGTCTTGCAGGGTTCATGACATGATGCTTGATCTTATCCTACATAAATCCAGAGAAGATAATTTTATCGCTGTAGTAGATGATATAGAAGATTTGACAAGACAGCATGCCAAGATCCGTCGACTCTCACTCAGTTTGGATGGTGAAATAGATGAAAGAGTGGGAAGATCCTTGCAGCTATCCCAAACACGAATGCTAGCAAGATTTGGTGCCTCCTTATATTTACCTCCTATTATGCAGTTGAAGCATCTCCGAGTTTTGATGGTTGAAATTTCATATGGGTGCTTCTCATACGAGTTACTTGACTTGAATGGAATATGTTATTTGTTTCAACTGAGATTCTTAAAGATCATAACCAGAGGTCGTGGTGTGGTGTTACCTAAACTTGGATGTTTGCAGCAACTGAAAACATTTGAAACAGATTCTGCTTTGACATGTAAAGGACAATCACATCGGCAACTACCATCAGATATTTCACATCGGCAACTACCATCAGACATTGTTCATTTGTGCCGTTTATTGCATCTGATTGTTCCAAAAGGTGTTATATTACCCAATGGGGTCAGTAACATGAAATCATTGCGTACTCTGCGTTGCTTTGATTTGAGGAACTCACTAGACAATATCAAGGGTCTGAGAGAACTGACAAATCTGACAAATCTTGAAATCGGATATTATGGCTATGGCTACACAGGCATTAATAATGACGACTTTGCTGCAAAATGTAGGGAACTTGTGCATGCCCTTGGAAACATTTGCAGCCTCAAACATTTTCTTATTACTGCTGATCTCCCACCAGTCAGAGCCTGCTTAGATGAATGGTGTTCAGTCCCAGTTTCTTTCATTCATCTCCAGACCTTCCATGCAAAGTTCGGCCCCTGGTTCTCGAGGGTTCCTAGGTGGATTGGTCAGCACCATAGCCTCTATGACCTGCTGCTTGATGTTCAGGATGTGTATGAGGATGATCTTGGGATGCTCTCACAGTTGCCCTCCCTTATCCGCCTCCACTTGCACATCCACGGAACTCCCAAGGACAAGATCATCATCAGTGGAAGAGGATTCCCTGTTCTCAAGCATTTTACAGTTGGATGTTTCAGGATATCGTACCTGACCTTCGAGGCAGGGGCAATGCCGAAGCTTGAAAGGCTTGAGCTATATTTCAATGCACAGGGATGGGACAGGTATGGTGTTGTGCCCACTGGCATCGAGTACCTATCAGGCCTCAAGGAAATCTTCGTAGATATTGGGTGTCGCCTTGCCAAGGAGTCCAATATAAGGGCTGCAGAGTCTGCGCTGAGGGACGTGGCTGGCCTGCACCCAGGCCACCCTGTATCCAACATCAAATTTGGCAGCGGTAGGTATTATAAATTTGATGGCATGGATGATGAGCCACGGGAAGAAGAGGACGGAGAGAGTGGGAGTACCTCGACAAATCCCCCCGCAGCCAATCGAGCAGGGGACGCAAAATCATCTGGAACCAGCAATGCAATGCCGCCATCTGCCAGTGCTCACACTTCGGCAGCAAACTCTGGTGCTGCGGCCATGAACTTGAGCTTTGCCAACTTGCAACCGGCTGATGCCCAGTTCTTGGCAATCTTACAGAATGGATACCCGTTCCAGCTTGCTGCCCATCCTGCTGGAGTGCCTGTGCCTGTGCCTCCATATAGAGGCCCACCTGTTCCATTCTTCAATGGGCATGTGTACTCCTCTCCCGTGCTGCACCCATCACAGCAGCAAGGTGCGCAGCCAAGGTGATCAGAAGACCCTGGATGAAGAGGACAGCAGTGATGCGTCCCTGGATCAAGAGGACGGTTATAGTACCTGATACAAAGATCAAGGCCAGGTACAGTCTACGTAGTCTTTTACCTTATGTTTGCGCCAGCTGTTATACATATATCATATTTAATTAAATTTTACTACCTTATGTCATTTATTTATAGGTATCGTGTCCTAGCTACCCATGTTTATTTATGTACTTCTCCTATATACCATGTTAACAATTAGCGTCAATACTAGCGCGTTTGAGTTAACAATAATAATTTGACAGGCGCAGGATTTTTGTGGCAAATCATACTCAGACGGGTGGTGACGATGGCGATGCATCTTTGCAGTCTCTCTAAGTTCGTCAGCTGGCACCACCGTCTCCAGTATGGTGATGTATCCAGCTGCAGAGCAGGCTGTTGTTCGAGAATTATTATCACTACTATTTGTACTTCAGATTCAGACTTGATAATATGTGTAGATGCATGATGATTGATGTTGGTTCTGGTGAATGTGCAGCATCCCTTGTTGTACTATGGTTTGGGACTTTGGGCTTGTTGAGTTACTATTAGGGGACTAGGAACCAGTTGCTTCTTGTCTTACCGGCTCAATTTGTTGTAATAAGCAGTAACACGGATGCTGAAAGTGCTGGTCCTTTCTCTGTGCAAAAGTTATATGCTCGAATTTCATTCAATCCACTTACCTTTGGTTTTATGTCCAGCAGAACTTGGTCCTATCCTACTTTATATGCTTGAGTTGATGACCGTTCTCTCAATCCTTGTGTTGTTTTCCATCAACAAACAATGTACTGTTTTGGACGTGTGATTTATTTTCGGGCCCAGATGGATGGATTAGCGCAATGATATTCAGATATGCTTGCTCGAGCCTTCTATTGAGTTAGGAGAGCGAATTACATGGCTCTTAAGTTCAGTTGGGCTGGTGTGTATTTTTGTATCTTCTATAATAATTAACTGAATTTAATCAAACGAAACACATATGCTCTGCTTCAGAGTCAATTCATTGATCATCCCATGGTTGCACTGTGCTGATGCAAATTTAGTAACTTTTTTTTTTGTCAACAGCAAATTTAGTAACTTGAATTTATTGAAAACGAATATGTAGGATAGCCAATTCATTGATCATCACATGGTTGCACTGTGCTGATGCAAATTTAGCGACTTGAATTTATTCAAAAGGAACACTTAGGGGAACCATTCATTGATGGTCCCATGGTTGCACAGTTCTGATGCAAATTTGGTAACTTGATGACTAGATAATGAAACACCTATACTCTGCGTCAGAGAATCCGGAAGGAAAGATGGCAATAGGTACCCAAGTACTAGATGGGTTTTACCTAATAAGAAGATGGGCATTTTAAAGGAGAGAATTAGGAATATGGCCCTGAAAACAAATTCGTTTAGGAATCAGGCCTTTTTTCTTTTGAATTTGGGAATCCGACCTAAAAAATTAAATTTTGTTAGGAATCTGGCCTTCCGTGTGATCTGTTAGACAATTCTGTTAGTTCTAGCACTGTAGCACATGCGAATAGACCGTTTGAAAAGTCACGGTGGCTAGAGGGGGGGTGAATAGCCTAATAAAATTTCTAGCAAGAATACTAGACAACCCAATTAGATAGCAAGGCGGCAAATGTGCAAAGCAAATGCTTCGACTACTCTATGCAAGCCGTCCTACCATGCAAGGCTACTCAATTCAATTGCACACACAACAACGGTGATCAAACTACACAATGTCGATTCACCGAAATCAACCAAGCAATTCTACCCACGGGATTTACTCTACACAATGAGTGGTTCCCGACCGACCACAACAAGTAGTTCTACCCACGGGATTTAAACTACTCAAAGAGTGGTTCCCGACCGACCACAACAAGCAATTCTACTATGCGGAAAGTAAGGAGGTGATGGAAGTTTATACCGCTGTGAAGAGTAGAAGATAGCCAATCACCGGTGTAGTTGCCAATCACTTAGAGAGCTCAAGCACAAGCACAAGGAGGTCGAAGCCTCGGCAATCACAAATCAACACAATGATTTTTTACCGAGGTTCACTTGCTTCCCGGCAAGCTAGTCCTCGTTGTGGCGATGCACTTGCTTGGTGAGTTGCCCGCTCAATTGGCTCGGTGCCAAAGAGCCCAATGGGGAGCCGCAATCTCCACACAAGACAAGGATCCACAAGCCACGAGCAATCCACTAGAGTATCCTTTCGCGAACTCCCACGGGGAAGGATCAAGAACCCCTCACAAGAACCCGGTGTGGCCTCGAACAATCACCAAGTCGAGCTCAACCACCACCCGCTGCTCCAAACCGTCTACGGTGACGGGAATCACCGAAGAGTAACAAGAATCCGCAGCTCACTCGATGAACAAGTGCCTCTAGATGCAACTCTCATTGCAAATCACTTGCTCTCACTCAAATCTCTCTCAAGATTAGCAAAGGAATCAAAGAGATGAGTGGGGGAGTGTCTCTCTTGCTCAAAGTATGCTCAGGTATGAAGAAATGGCGAAGAGACCTCCCCAAGGCCGGCCAATGGTCTATTTATGGACCCCTCCTCGAAAGTAGCCGTTGCCCCCTCGGGCTGGTGCTCCAGAACGCGCCGGACGCGTCCGCCGCTGCCGCGTCCGGCGCTCTTCAGCACGTCGCAGCCCGCCGACCGTTGGAGGCTTCGCGTTCGAACCCTGCTGACTTGGCGCGTCCGCCGCCTGCGTCCGACGCGTCACGCCGGACGCGTCCGGCGTCCCAACGCGCGCGAGCCAGAAACCCAGAAGTTTCTGGTCGGCGTCCGGCGACCCGTCGGACGCGGCACGGCCGCGTCCGGCGCGCACAACGCCTGCGCAGCACACCTTGGCCAGTCAGCACACGCCGGACGCGTCCGGCCCACCTGGACGCGCGTCCGGCGCTCACCAGCGCCTGACCCAGCAGCCCAGCCAGCTCAAGACGCGCCGGACGCGTCTGACCAGCGTCCGGCCGGCGTCCGACGCCCTCTGATGCAGATTTCTTCGTAGAAACTTGCGCCGTCTTCGCTCGAAGTCCAACCTCTTGCCATGAGTACCAACTCCACCAAGTGTAGACCTCATCTCAAGCACCGGAGTTAGTAGTACAAGCATGACCATGTCGGCAAGAGTTAGCCCTCTAGTTAGTCTCTCATGCATCATGCAAAGTCGCAACTAGAGGCACTTAGGACCGCGAATGAAACCGAGGAAACCCCTCTTGATAGTCGGTTATCGATCCTAAATGTGGTCACACTCGCTAAGTGTCTCGACCACTACACCGGAAAGCCCTATCAAGTATACCTTCACCTTGATCTCCATGGGCCTCCGTCGGAGCTTGATTACATCACATCCATCATGTTCATCACCGTGATCACCATGCTCCATCATCCACCGTCACGTTGCTATGTGTCTAACCACACTTAGAGCAAAGCATTAGCAACGTTTGACTGTCATTAATTACCAAAACCAAACCGGAGCTTTCAATCTCCCCCTTTTTGGTAATTGATGACAACCCCTCGACAAACTCACAAAGATATGGAAATTGAATTCAATATAAAATTGAATTGCTTGCCCAAGACATTTTGATCATGAATCTTGGGTTGGACAAGCATTTCAATTCCGGTTTTGGTAGTGGTAGCTCCCCCTACATGTGTGCATCAAATATTTGGTCGATTTTCAAGCACACATGCATAGATGAAACTTGTGTGAGAGTTACCACAACCAAAGTGGTACTAAGGTTTATAGAATTGACCTTTGAAGCGTGATACCAATCGGAGTGCGATAAAAAACCTTCCTTAGCACCATGGGAATCTAGACATCCATCAAAACTCAAAATACCTCATGAGATCACATTAGTAGCAAGGTACTTTGAACAAGAGAAACTCTATGTCTAGAAACCACCTATGCATGCTAGTACTTCATTGCATCAATCAAGTTCTATACTAGCATTACACCAAACAAGCATGAATATTGAATTTAGCTTGCAATGCTCCATATCATCATGTATGCACACACAATATGCAACAAATAGTCTATGAGCTTGCATTGCTCTTTGTGCTCATGGTTGGGTCATATCATAAAAATTGATCCCCTTCCATTGCTCTTTGTGACTTATTTCTCCCCCTTTGTCAACAATCACCAACAAGGGTGCATAAGATGAGAGAAACAAGTCAATCAACTATGGCCAAATCTAAACCACATGCCTAGAAAATGTATCTCGGTTTGAACCAAGGGCAAGCTTCTTCACACCTCATAAGAATAAGGGTTATCTTGACCATGTTGAGATACACATCATGAGCAAGTGCTAAAGATTCAACACTAGGTTCACAAGCTCACAAACAAGTCATATGCCACCACTAGATCAAATCAAGCATAAAAACAATAGTGATGCCATATATCCTTCAAATTCATTTGATTTGCAATGAATGAGCCTAGCAAGATGCACATGTATACATGTCTACACAACTAGCAAAGGATGCATGAGATGCAACAACCAACTTTACCTTGCTATGTTGGAGGAGAGGCATGTCATATATGGGGTGCATCAATCCATGTTGGAGAAGCTAAGTATGTTCAACTCATTCCTCAACTTGCAAAACCTTTTCTCATCAAGAGGCTTGGTGAATATGTCGGCTAGTTGATCTTCGGTGCCAATGCTTTCAATGCTCACATCTCCCTTTTGTTGATGATCTCTAATGAAGTGGTGCCTCACATCAATGTGCTTGGTTCTAGAATGTTGAACCGGATTGTTTGTCATCTTGATTGCACTTTCATTGTCACAAAACAAAGGCACATGCTTGAACTTGATCCCATAGTCCTTCAAGGTGGCTTTCATCCATAGCAATTGTGCACAACAATTCCCCGCACTAATATATTCGGCTTCGGCGATGGAAAGTGCTATACTATTTTGCTTCTTTGAGGACCATGACACAAGAGATCTTCCTAGCACTTGGCATGTTCCACTTGTGCTCTTTCTATCAATCTTGCAACCGGCATAGTCGGAGTCGGAGTATCCAATCAACTCAAAGCTTGACCCCTTGGGATACCATAGACCAACATCTTGGGTACCCTTCAAGTATCTCAACACCCTCTTGGTTGCCGTCAAGTGACTTTCTCTTGGAGAAACTTGAAATCTTGCACACATGCACACACTAAACATGACATCCGGCCTTGAAGCGGTCACATACAGCAAGCTTCCAATCATTGATCTATATAGTTTTTGCTCAATCATCTTGCCACTATCATCAATGTCCAAGCCACCATTGGTTCCCATTGGTGTGCTAATGGCCTTAGCATCTTGCAACCCAAATTTCTTGATCATGTCCTTGATGTACTTGCCTTGACTCACAAAGGTACCATTCTTCATTTGCTTGATTTGAAGACCAAGAAAGTAGCTCAATTCACCAAGCATTGACATTTCAAACTCACTAGCCATCATCTTAGCAAACTCTTCACAAAAGAATTGATTTGTTGATCCAAAGATGATATCATCCACATAGATTTGCAACACAAACAAGTCATCTTCTATCTTCTTGGTGAAGACAGTGGTGTCCACCTTGCCCATCTTGAAGCCTTTGGAGATGAGAAAATCTCTCAATCTTTCATACCATGCCCTTGGAGCTTGCTTCAATCCATACAATGCCTTCTTGAGCTTGTAGACATGGTTGGGCTTCTTGTCATCTTCAAAACCGGGAGGTTGTGCAACATACACTTCCTCATTGATGAAGCCATTGAGAAATGCACTCTTCACATCCATTTGATAGAGCTTGATGTTGTGAGCACAAGCATAGGCTAATAAGATTCTAATTGCCTCCAATCTTGCCACCGGTGCATAAGTTTCTCCAAAGTCAAGACCCTCAACTTGTGTGTAACCTTGTACCACTAGTCTTGCTTTGTTCCTCACAACCAAACCATCTTGATCTTGCTTGTTTTTGAAGACCCACTTGGTTCCAATCACATTGTGCTTCTTTGGCCTCTCAACAAGCTCCCAAACTTCATTTCTAGTAAAGTTGTTCAATTCCTCATGCATGGCATTTATCCAATTCGGATCCTTTAACGCCTCATCAATCTTTGTTGGCTCAATGAATGACACAAAGGAGTAGTGTTCACATATGCTAGCCAATCTTGATCTTGTTTGTACACCTCTTTGAAAGTCACCAATGATACGATCTAGAGGATGATCTCTTGCAATGTTTGAAGGTTGAAGAACTAGCTCATTTTCATTGCTTGCTTGACCTTGATCTTGATCTTCATATTGAGTACCACTTGTGCTTGCCTCATTAGAATCTTCTATCACCACTTGAGTTGGCACTTGCACCTCATCACCATCATCCACTTGCCTTGGCCTAATGTCACCAATGTCCATGTGTCTCATTGCATTGCTCAATTGATCTCCACCCACATCATCTTGATTTTGATCTCCAACTTGAGAGCCTTGGGTTTCATCAAGTTCAACATCATGAACCTCTTCCATTAGCCCACTAGCCAAGTTCCACACTCTATAGGCCTTGCTAGAAGTAGAGTAGCCAAGAAGAAATCTCTCATCACACCTCTTGTCAAACTTGCCAAGTCTTTGCCCCTTCTTGAGTATGTAGCACTTGCAACCAAAGACCCGGAAATAAGAAATATTGAGCTTCCTTCCATTCAAGATTTCATATGGAGTCTTCTCTAACTTCCCATGGCAATAGAGGCGGTTGCTATAGTAGCAAGCCGTGTTGATAGCATCACTCCAAAACTTCTCACTCACATTGTACTCAAGTAGCATGGTTCTTTCCATCTCAATCAAGGTCCTATTCTTCCTCTCAACTACACCATTGGATTGGGGAGTGTAGGTTGGTGAGAATTGATGCATAATTCCAAGCTCATCACACAACTCTTCAACTCTTATGTTCTTGAATTCACTCCCATTGTCACTTCTTATCTTCTTGATGGTAGTGTCAAACTCATTTTGCACCCTCTTGACAAAAGACTTGAATAGATCATAGACTTCACTCTTGTCATAGAGGAAGAACACCCAAGTGTATCTTGTGTAGTCATCCACAATCACAAATCCATACTTGTTGCCACCAATTGAAGTATAGTGAGTTGGGCCAAACAAGTCCATATGCAACAACTCAAATGCTCTTGAAGTTGACATCTCATTCTTCTTGGGATGTGAGTTCCCATGTTGCTTGCCGGCTTGACATGCACTACAAGGTCTATCCTTCTCAAATGTGACATCATTCAAGCCTCTCACTAGATCATGCTTCACCAACTTGTTCAATTGCTTCATTCCAACATGTCCAAGGCACCTATGCCATAGCCATCCCTTGCTTGACTTGCCAATCAAACATGATGAAAGTTGAGCTTCACTAGCATTGAAATCAACCAAGTACAAGCTCCCATGCCTAAACCCCTTGAAGATGATATTTTCTTGATCTTTGCTCACCACCTCGACGTGCTTGTCATCAAATACGCACTTGTAGCCAAGATCACACAATTGTGCCACCGACAAAAGATTGAAGTTCAAAGTATCAACTAGCAACACATTGGAGAGATCCTTGTCATTGGAAATTGCAACCTTTCCTAGCCCCATGACATCACCCTTGCTATTGTCACCAAATGTGATGGAGTTGAATCCACCATTGTCATTCTTGTCAAGTGACTTGAACATACTATCTTCACCGGTCATATGATTTGATGCACCACTATCAAGCACCCAATGCCTCCCTCCGGCTTTGTAATTGACCTACAAGAAGACATCAATCTTTAGGTACCCACTTTTGCTTGGGTCCTTGAAGGTTAGTCACTAGAGTCTTTGGCACCCAAATAGCTTTCTTCTTTGAGCTCATCCATGGTGTACCAATGAATCTAGCACTCACACCACTCTCACTCTTAACAAGCATGTAAGAAGCATTCAACTTGTAAGAGAAAGCACTAGTGTTCTTGTTCTTGCATGCATGCTCTAAATGACCCACTTGCTTGCAACTCTTGCAATAGCTACCATTGTTCTTCACAAAACAAGTCTTGTGAGGAGCAAAAGCGGCCTTGCCTTTCTTGGGGGTATAGCCCAATCCCTCTTTGTAGAGAGAAGCTCTTTGGCTACCCAAGCACATAAGCAAGCGATCCTCACCACCATAAGCCTTAGCCAAGGTGTGATTGAGCTCCTTGACTTCCTTCTTAAGAGACTCATTCTCAACTACTAGTGTAGAATCACATGCATGACCATCACTACTAGATGAAGTAGAGGCATAAGAGCATGAAGAGTCAAGAGATGCAAAAACAATTGAATCATCAAGTGAATCACATGATGTGGACACACTCTTCTTTTCAATGATCACCACTTGTGATTGCTCTTTCTCTTGCTTCTCAACTAGAGAAGAATGAGCTTTTTCAAGCATGGAGTGAGCAATCTCTAGCTTCTTATGGTCTACCTTTAGACTCTCATAAGAGGCCCTCAACTCCATAAGTTCTTGCTCAAGGTTTTGTTTATCCTTGCGCAAGCCCCTACAATCTTTCCTACAGTCATTGAAGGCACCTATGCAATCCTCAAGCATGACCCATAGTTCTTCTTTTGTGGTCTCATCATCATCATCACTCTCATCATCACTATCGGGTCGAGGTTTTACCTTAGTGGCCTTGGCCAGCTTCTCTTGAATGGCAATGCTTGCGTGCCCCTTCTTCTTCTTCTTCTTGGAATCATCATCATCATCACTTGAAGAAGATGAATCACTCTCCCAAGTTGCCACATGAGATTCACCCTTCTTCTTCTTGTGAGAGGAGTCATTCTTCTCCTCCCTCTTCTTCTCTTGCTTCTTCCTCTCCTTCTTCATGGCATCTTCATCATCACTTGCATATGGGCATTTGGCAATGAGATGATCCTTGCTATTGCACCGGAAGCACTTCATGGGACGGTCACTAGACTTGGATGAGCTTCTCTTGCTCTTGGACCGGTACCCCTTCTTCATGAGTTTCCCCATTCTCTTCACAAGGAGTGCCATTTGTTCACTCACTTCTTCTTCTTGCCCACTTGAGCAAGAACATGGCTCATCTTCACTTGAAGACTCTTCTTTCTTCTTCTTACCCTTGCTCTTGGATGATGTGGCCTTGAATGCCACACTCTTCTTGTCATCACCCTTCTTCTCATTTTCCTTCTTCTTCTTCTTCACCAACTCTTCCTTCTCATGATCTTCTCTAAACTCATCATCGGCCTATTGGCATTTCTTAGCGCGATCACCAAAATAGACTTAGAGCCCAATTCTGATAACAGCGCCAGAAACGCTAAATGGCTTTACTCGGCATAATTACTAGAAACTGGTTCTAGCAACTACGCGAGTGTTGCCAGAGATAGATCACATCCTAGTAGATAAATATCCGCAAGCGCACGGATCTATCGTCGCAAGCATTTCACCCGGAAGTATTCAGGGTATCGTTATTTATAATTTCTCAAAGGAAGGCATGGGGTAGTTAAGTATTCTAGCATGGGTATGAATACGATATCTAGCATGAGGAGAAACCGACCAATGTGCTATATAGGGGTAAGCATACGGTAGTTTGGATAGTGGACACACACTTAGAGCAACCTCAAAGGAATAAAGGTAAAATAAAGAATAAAGAATAATCTATACGGAGCAAAGGGTCCTATATAGTCAATGCTAGAACAGCTAATTCCACATGTTATACAAGTCAAGACTCGACTATAGACTAGGAATATGGGGAGACCGCGGCAACTGGTCTGCCAGTCGATGGCGGCATTTACGAACTCCTACTCAACATGCGAACGTGGGGATTACAAGGGACGGACAGGGCTGTCACCACCTGCCGCCTACCACCTCAACCGTGGCATGCCGACATATCCGAAGGTTCCCTCGCACCCGGACACCACGTCCGCATACTAAGGAGCTACCTACGTCCCCCCAGGACTCGCACCCTACGGATGGACGAGCTAGAACATAGGCAAGCCCGAAGGCACATCGAACCGCTATTCCTCTCCTACAATCTAATCTAAACAAGTAAAACATATGAATGATGAAGAACAATGTAGAACACGATGAACAACTCTCACAAGAACTAAGGATCTACCTATGTAATGAGAACTTGACTAAGGAAGAACGCTCCATAGATTTATACCAAGAGTGTAGCTTTTCTTACTAGAGACAAGCTCTCCAAGTAGCTTTGCCTAGCTCCAAAGGACTAATGCTAAGACTAATGAACAAGTGAGGAAGTGAGATGGCTCCAAATGGTGTGTGTGAAGGTGGGGGGCCTCTCCTCTTCATTTATAGGGCGCTGGAGGCGGTTCAGGGGCATGGAGGTGTTGGCGCTCCTTATTGCATGTTTTTAACCGCCAACTTTATATAAAAATAATTAGTAAAACATAGATATAGGGTTTATGACTAACCAATTCCACAAGTTTTGGTGCTTTCAAGTTATTTTGCAGGATACGTCAAATATGCACACTAAATGGTATTATATGGAGGAGCTAGAGTCGTGGTGCAAATATACCTTGCTAAGGGATTTAATTAATCATTATTATAAGATTTGTGCACATGAATATATACATATATATATACAGAGAGAGAAGTATATATACGCATATACGTTGGAGCAAGACATGAGAACAAGTGACCAAGTTAACGTGACTTGGATATTTGCATCACGTAGCTGGTAGTCGTCTGCATGCACCAGACTTCACGAAGTCAGATTTTGTAAATCCACGTACCAAGGCCCATTAACCAACGTGATTAGCCACAGAAGCAAAGAACAATATATCCAGCCATGGCGCCAAGTCAACATGCAAACTTGCTTTTCGATACCCAACAGCAACAACTAGAGATAGACGTTCATGCACGGAGACCGTCCTGGCCCATCAGCCAGAGCACAACGACGGCCGAACTTGCTCGCTCACACAGCAGCCCAGCAACGATTGCCGGCGGACAGCAGGTCCAGTTCTGGAGGTCAGCAGGTCAGCGTCCAGCCTCGCGGCACAAACGGCACAAGCCAACAGCAGCAGGCCACAACGTCCACGTAAATTGGGCACAGGTAGCAGCTGGGCCTGATGCTTCCATGCAGCCAGACGCTCAGCGAAGGCCAGCCCAGAGAGCAGATGGCACACACGCACCTCAAGCACCAGCTCAGCACACCGGACACGCAGGAGCCAAAGGCCCACGGTGGTCAGGCGTTGGAGCAAGTTACGTGACAACCGACCTTACAAACGTCGGTGAAAGATTATTGCCGCGTGATTTTCGGGCACTACCGACCTGGAGACGTCGGTTCCCTCCAGGATCCTAGGAATATTCTTAGAGCATCTCCACTCTCCCAAGGCACCTCTCATCTATAAATAGAGACCTCTTCTACATTTGTAAAATACATTTCTACACAAGAAGAACTTCATTCCCACATCATATACTTTGTAGTAGTGTCCCTCTAGGTACTAGTCCCTAGTTGTATACATTAGAAAAGAGGAAGAGAGAGGAGGGAAGAGCGGAGGCGGAGCCGGCTTGTCGGGTTCTCCTCCAGTTTGTACCTTTACGGCGACTCCTTTGCGAGTAATATCCGCATATTCTTTCTTTGCAATTCCTCAGTGATCTATTTAATTAAAGTTCAGTGCTTGCTTGCTTGCGGGATCTCCGCTCGACCGAGTGCTTTAGTCCAGCTAAGAATTCGGACTAGAGTAGTAGCCTCTAGCGAAGACGTGGTGTCTGGGCTAGGGAGTTACCTGAGTTTGCGCCCAACCCCATGGATAGTTTGTGGTAGCCCCGGGGGTGACAGCTCCGATCAGGCCTTTGTATTCCACCACGTTCGGGTTGGTGTTCTTGTAGAGCTTTGGCGGCCTTCCCCCGGTTACGTCTTCCCAGTCTTTTCGAGAACTGGAAAGGTACCGCTGCTCCGAAGTGAGTGAGTATAGTAAGCCGAGACTTTAGTTAACTAGTGACCTTGGGTTGAGCCTAGAAAACCCTCTCGTCCTATAAAAACATCCTCCTACCTACTTCTCCTGGACGTTCTTGTTTCACTCTAGTACACTTCCGTTCCCTGTGGAAAATACGATACCCTGAACACTTCCAGGTGAAAGCTACAACGGTACTCCGTGCGCTTGCGGATTTGTCTGCTTACGCTAAGAAATACCAACAAGCTTTCTGGCGCCGTTGCCGGGGAACGGTAGCTGTTCTAGATTCGAACCAAGTCGTCCGTGTATCCTTTTATTTATCTTTTTACAAAAATATATGCAACATACCACCACCACTACCATTCCAACCACATGGATTCCACTCCTATCAAAACTTTTTCGATTCCAAAGGGCGATTCATTGGAACCTCCACCATCATCCCATCCTATTCTTACAAATGGCTATAAGATTCGCCCCGCTTTCATAGCCATGGTTCGGGGGCAACCCTTCTCTGGGCAACTAGACGAAAATCCCTATACCCACCTTCGGGAATTCGAGCACTTGTGTTCTTGCCTAATTTTTTCTGGCATGACACAAGAAACCATTAGATGGAAATTGTTTCTGTTCTCCCTTTTGGGAAGAGCAAAAGAATGGTACGCTCATACCGTAAGAGGTGTTCATGGAAATTGGGATGAACTTCGAGACAAATTTTGTCTTGCGTTTTTCCCCCTTTCTAGAGTTGCCACCCTTCGAATAGAAATTCTCACCTTTCGGCAAAAGGAGAAGGAGACTCTAGGAGCAGCCTGGGCTAGGTTCACAAATCTTATTAATACGCCTGACCTTTCTTTGCACGACCAAGTCCTCCTACTTCACTTCCATCTTGGTCTTAGCAAAGATGCTTTGCTCTCCAGCTTGATATATCTTCTAGAGGCTCATTCACACATATGACCATTAGTGAGGGAAAAGTTGTTTTGGAGAAAATCCTTGAAAACACTCCCTACACTGGTGTTTATGATGAGTTTCCAGAAGATACAATGGAGTCAAGCCCCGACCAACAAGAGGAGGCACCAGCAATTGGATTTGAAATTCCTTCAAATCCCTCTCATAATCCAATTGCTGATGAACCTCCCAATAAGGGGACACATCACAAGGATAATGAATCCTATTCTGATATATGCCCCTTTGAATTTGAGGATGACCTTTTTCTTGATGTTGATTTTGGGAATACCATAGAGTTTCCCACTTCAACATCATCTCAAACCTCAAATTCCTATATGAGACATCAACCTCTCATAGAGGGAGGATCAAGTCACATAGAAGATAATTCTATGCACTCTCCCTCTATGCCCACACCTAATGTCTCATATATTCCTGATCTCGAGGGAGAGCTTATGTCAATCTCTGATATATCCATGAGTTATCCAAATCCTGTGAAGGACTTGAACTATCATGGAGAAGAAAGTGCGCCCTCTAAAATAGAAGATTTTATCGATGAGCATGGAAGTTATTTCCTAACTATCCCATTCATTCCATGCTCATATGAAAAATCTCCTGGATCAGTCAATAACTCTGCCATGACTTGCAAGATCTACAACTCCTTCTTGCTCCTTGTTCATAAAATTTTTAAGAAGGTTGTTGTAGATGCTTTTGTCTATCATAAGTTTTGCAAGTCTCGAAATGTTTTGGCATGAGTTTTTACGGATCTGCACACAAAGGTTGGTGATGGAGGGGAAACCACATCACCAACATTGGACTAGTTTCAAAAAGGTTTCCCAGGGACGAGCTTTGTCCTTAAACAAGCACTGCCGGGAGATACCCCGGATTATCTTGAAAAAATATATTTTGTCTTGTTATCATAAAAAAAAAATCTTTTCTTTTCAAATAAAAGCAAGGTCATGTTGTCGTTTAGTGTGCACCTTCGGGTATCCTTGTCACTAACCATTTCAGGTCATACGACACTTGAGAACATGGAGCAACATCAACTACAATCAAGATGCTCTTGAGAGGTGGAACACACTCACAAGGAGACTCTAACCCAACACACACTTTGACTTTTACACAAAAGTCCAAGTGTGGGGAGGATGGAGAGAATCTTGAGTCCCACTCACACCAAGAGGCATCCAAAAATTTTTTTTTGATGATGGATGATGTTAGCTTTGCCTTAGTAAAAAAAAAAAAAAGAGAAAAGAAAAGAAAAAGGAGTTAAAAAAAGATGGAAAAATATATGCATATGAAAAAAAGAAAAAGGGGAGAGCCTTTTCCTACCTTTGTTACCACTAAGGCCCAACATCCATATACACTAGTTGTGTGTATGATTTGGCCTTATGGTTCACCTGAGTTGAAGCTTGTACAAACATGTCATCGGTGCATCATGTTCAAGGCTGAATTTACATATGCTGCCGGTAAGGACACTCAGGTATGCAATAGGTAATAAATGTTCACCAACCCCTTTTGCTCATTCTTGTCTCCATATGATCGTTTAAATTCTTGCTTCTTTGTTCGTGTCATATGCTCTCGTTTGGATGTTTTCTCGCGAATAACATCCATAGGTTGTTTTCAAATTAAGCGTGGTGCTTGGGTTGAAATAGCCTTCTTTAATCATAATTTGACATGGTTTTGAATTATGGTTAATGATCTTTGAGTTGTTGTCATAAGCATAGATGTAATTCATGTTTGGAGATGAGTCAAGGCTAGTTTCTTATTGCTATTTTATCTTAGCCTTGCTTGAGCTTTAATAGAAAGTTGGATGAACAAGTTTGCAATAATAATAAATAAACTTTTGACTCTCTGGTGTTCTTCACTAGAAGAGTCCATGTTATTTTCACCATTTCTGTCTTTGAATAAAAAGCAGATGTAGCTCCAAAGAAGTGTGGGGGTGTCACCACCCCCAATCAAAAAAAAGGGAGCACCAAAGCACACCATGAACTGGTGGAGGAGCCTGTACACAACTTGGTTTGATCACTTTCTTCCCACCTATTCATATACATGCTCCTACTTCTATCATGTTCCTTCCTGCAAATCAAGTTTCCCACTTAGATTCAATTTTTGAAAAGTAAATATGAAGATAGCTTTTTGAGATTGGACTACATAATTGTTAGACCTTGCATATCCTTCATGCTTGTGGGAAAAAGATCTTATAGGAAAAACATTTTGACTAAGTCGTTGTGAAGTGAGATATGGTTTTGGCATGGCTATCTCACGTTTTCTATCGAAGTACTTGGAGAGTTTTCTTTTTGATACAATGCCAAAAATCATAGTTTCACGTGCTCCTGAATGGCAAAAATACCTACCAAGGCCAAATACGACATGCTTATCAATAAGTTCACAAAACCTTTTTGTCGTATGCTTCTTACCGGTTGTTGGGCCTTGTCACGGTTTGAACCTAACCTAGATTTGGGTCTTACACATATGGTTGAGATTCACTTGCACCCACCAAATAATTGCCGACTCTCACACTGAGAGTCGCGCACAACATGCACCCCTTTTCGCCCAAAATGCCAATTCTTACACCGAGAATTACACACCATTCCACCAAATAAAAGTGCCGACCCTTACCCTAAGGATCACGCACCCCTCTTTTAGATTGCCAAAAATTCTCCATGCATTCCATCATGACATCTCTCTCTCCTTTATCCTTTTCCAGGCAATAAGTTATGGGCCATGTTCTTAGTTGAGAAAAAAAGAGAGAAAGAAAAGAAAAAAAGGGAGCGAAATAAGTTTTAGATATTCCAATCTTGTAGACAAACGGGAAATCTTAGATCCCCGTTCAAAGAAAAAAAAAAAGAGACAAAAGAAAAAAAGAAAAAAAAAAAGAAAGAAAAAGAGAAAAAAACAACAACAACACAATTTTAGTTACTCTTTGATAGCCCATATTTCTTCATCTCTTCATCCACAATAAAAGAGAGTTTGTCATGATGCATGGAGACCCAAAAATACCACAAAGATAGGAATCATTCCTCATCCATTTCACACACTTGCACATCTCAACCTATTGTATGGCTTTAACCTTAACATGGTTCGGATTTTGACTCGGCTACACACGATCGGTATTTAAGCCATTTCTTGTATGCTTACCCCAAACTCCACTCACAGTTTTAGTGGTAGGTCATGAAAGAAGGCAATCATAAAAATGCCTTTGGTAAGGTAGTCATACACTTTGAGCGATTTGAGAGTACCATTTGAGGAGTACATGTGAACTATGCTTATTTGAAAAATCTCATAAAAACTCCAAGTCACTGAGATATGAAAAAAGGGATGAGATGGCTATGTTTCAGAGCTGTTCCACTTTTCAACCGCTCAAGGAGATTTGTTAGCCACTCCACATATCCCGCAGGTATGAGGTATGTTTTGGAATGACCTTTATGCTAGTTTCATATCTTGAATGGCTATGTTCATATCTACTTTATCCTAGCCTTTGCTCGGGACGAGCAAAGCTCCAAGTGTGGGGAAACTTGTTGGCGCTCCTTATTGCATGTTTTAACCGCCAACTTTATACAAAAATAATTAGTAAAACATAGATATAGGGTTTATGAGTAACCAGTTCCACAAGTTTTGGTGCTTTCAAGTTATTTTGCAGGATACGTCAAATATGCACACTAAATGGTATTATATGGAGGAGGTAGAGTCGTGGTGCAAATATACCTTGCTAAGGGATTTAATTAATCATTATTATAAGATTTGTGCACATGAATATATACATATATATACAGAGAGAGAAGTATATATACGCATATACGTTGGAGCAAGACATGAGAACAAGTGACCAAGTTAACGTGACTTGCATATTTGCATCACGTAGCTGGTAGTCGTCTGCATGCACCAGACTTCACGAAGTCAGATTTTGTAAATCCACGTACCAAGGCCCATTAACCAACGTGATTAGCCACAGAAGCAAAGAACAATATATCCAGCCATGGCGCCAAGTCAACATGCAAACTTGCTTTTCGATACCCAACAGCAACAACTAGAGATAGACGTTCATGCACGGAGACCGTCCTGGCCCATCAGCCAGAGCACAACGACGGCCGAACTTGCTCGCTCACACAGCAGCCCAGCAACGATTGCCGGCGGACAGCAGGTCCAGTTCTGGAGGTCAGCAGGTCAGCGTCCAGCCTCGCGGCACAAACGGCACAAGCCAACAGCAGCAGGCCACAACGTCCACGTAAATTGGGCACAGGTAGCAGCTGGGCCCGATGCTTCCATGCAGCCAGACGCTCAGCGAAGGCCAGCCCAGAGAGCAGATGGCACACACGCACCTCAAGCACCAGCTCAGCACACCGGACACGCAGGAGCCAAAGGCCCACGGTGGTCAGGCGTTGGAGCAAGTTACGTGACAACCGACCTTACAAACGTCGGTGAAAGATTATTGCCGCGTGATTTTCGGGCACTACCGACCTGGAGACGTCGGTTCCCTCCAGGATCCTAGGAATATTCTTAGAGCATCTCCACTCTCCCAAGGCACCTCTCATCTATAAATAGAGACCTCTTCTACATTTGTAAAATACATTTCTACACAAGAAGAACTTCATTCCCACATCATATACTTTGTAGTAGTGTCCCTCTAGATACTAGTCCCTAGTTGTATACATTAGAAAAGAGGAAGAGAGAGGAGGGAAGAGCGGAGGCGGAGCCGGCTTGTCGGGTTCTCCTCCAGTTTGTACCTCTACGGCGACTCCTTTGCGAGTAATATCCGCATATTCTTTCTTTGCAATTCCTTAGTGATCTATTTAATTAAGGTTCAGTGCTTACTGGCTTGCTTGCGGGATCTCCGCTCGACCGAGTGCTTTAGTCCAGCTAAGAATTCGGATTAGAGTAGTAGCCTCTAGCGTAGACGTGGTGTCTGGGCTAGGGAGTTACCTGAGTTTGCGCCCAACCCCACGGATAGTTTGTGGTAGCCCCGGGGGTGACAGCTCCGATCAGGCCTTTGTATTCCACCACGTTCGGGTTGGTGTTCTCGTAGAGCTTTGGCGGCCTTCCCCCGGTTACGTCTTCCCAGTCTTTTCGAGAACTGGAAAGGTACCGCTGCTCCGAAGTGAGTGAGTATAGTAAGCCGAGACTTTAGTTAACTAGTGACCTTGGGTTGAGCCTAGAAAACCCTCTCGTCCTATAAAAACATCCTCCTACCTACTTCTCCTGGACGTTCTTGTTTCACTCTAGTACACTTCCGTTCCCTGTGGAAAATACGATACCCTGAACACTTCCGGGTGAAAGCTACAACGGTACTCCGTGCGCTTGCGGATTTGTCTGCTTACGCTAAGAAATACCAACAGGAGGTAAAATAACCAGCGGAACCGTCATGCCCCAGATGGAAGGATGCAAACCGCCTTGGCCGGGCCCACCTGGCGGCAGGGCTGGCGCGGCCGCGCCCGTGCGCGCCGCGCCTGGGTGGCGCCACCCCCTGACCGCCTTTGGCGTGTGGGCCCGGGCCGTCCTCTGGGCCGCGCTTTTGCTGGTGATTTCCCACTTCGACCCCGAGGTGGGCTACCTTGTTTCCTTTGCCATTTTACGCCTTCCGGAAAGCGCCTTTTTATTCCGAAAATTCCTGCACTTGGTGTATATTCGCAAAACAATATTTTCTCCAAGCACAGGTGGAACTAGGTCAATAGTAAAGATATATGTGAAATAAAATATTTATTTCCCCATAGTGACCTATAGTTGGCGGGTATAAATCGAGTTAAGGACCGCCAACAAGATCCCCCAAGCTTACCCCTTGCTCGTCCCGAGCAAGTCTTTGCTTTGGGTTGTTGATCAGGGGTTGCTACGATGCCGATTATATCTCAAGTGTACAAGCTAAAAGAGAGCGTTCTACTGCTATTTGGATAAATCGGCAATTGTATCTACTCTATGATTCCCGATGGAGTGGGGCTTCTAATTTTCTCAAGTCTTGGGCGATTGCAAAATAGAACAGTTCCAAAGACCGGTGCTTTTCATTCGTCCCAAGATCAACTTTCAGTCCGGAGGTTTTGTAAGTTTTTATAAATAAATCAAGTTCCTCCCACTCGATCGCTCAAAAGTGTATAGTAACCTCACCAAAGGCATTTTCAAATTTTTGCCTTCTTCCTACCACTAAAGCTGAGAGTGGAGTTTTGGGTAGGTATGTAAGTGGGCATACTTGTATCACATATGTTGTAAGGTCAAGAATTGAACCTTACGGAGATTAAGCTATACACCTTGATTGAGATGTGCAAGTGTGTGGATGGAATGAAAGATGGTTCCTAATTTTTGTGGTATTTTTGGGTCTCCATGCATCATGACATGTTCTCTTTTATTGATGAATGAGATGAAGAAATGATGGGCTATCAAAGAACAACTAAAACTATTTTCTTATCATTTTTTTTAACGGGGATCTAAGACTTTTCCCGTTTGCCTACAAGAGTGATGAATCTTCTAACTATAACAATCTCTTTCTTTCTTTTTTTTCTTTTTTTTCTTTCTTTTCTCTCACTCTTTTTTTTCTGACTAAGTACATAGCCCAAAATTTTATTGATGGAAAGGATGTGGTGGAGAGAGATATCATGATGAACAATGCATGGAGAATTTTGCAAACTACAAGAGAGGGGTGCGCGATCCTCAGGGTAAGGGTCGGCATTCTTATTTGGCGGAAAAAAAAATGGTGCGCAACTCTCAGTGTAAGAGTCGGCTGATGGTGAAGGGTGCATGTTGTGCGCAACTCTCAGTGTAAGAGTTGGCTTTATTTGGTGGGTGCAAGTGGATCTTAATCATGGGTGTAGAGTCATAACCTCACGTCGGTAACAATCCGACCGAACTCAATGTACGAACAAGTAGCGTATGAAGGTTCTTATTCTAAAGATAGATCATATGGCTCTGGTGGGTATTCCGCGATCATTGAGGAACTATTGTTTTTTTGAAAATTTTTGAAACAAAGACTCCGGACATCAGGTTTTCTCAAAGGGACGTTTCATTGCTGTGGTCTAAGTCACTATATCATATCGCGCAATAACCTAGATGAGAGTAATTGTATGCAACCCACTAAATCAAGTTTCTAGAGCATGACAATGTAAAGCCGATAAACCCAAATATTAGAGAAAACTCTATTTTAGACAAGTACAAACGAGACATAAAACAGAGCAACCAATCATTTCAACATGGGTGGAACTAAACATTTCATAGCACATATATGGAATGGAATTATAAATATTTTTTTTTTGAATTTTTTAATGCAAGAAACTTGAATTTAAACATGCTAAAATAAAAATAAAATTACGAGAAGGTAAATATGCAATGCAGGTACCTCAATGGGGGTCCTCCCCCAAGCTTATCCACGAAGCTCATGGCCCGGGTTGTATCCCAGGGACCTCCGAGGCCCTCTGCTCCTCCCGCCGGATGCGGAGGCTCTCGGCAAGAGCGTCGAACCGCTGCCCGTCTTTGCTGCTGCCACTCGTCGGCGACGCATGAAGCCGCCCAGGGTGTTCCTGATGTCGTTCGTCTGAATCTGCAGCTGTCCAATGCGGGAGTTGACTGAGGCCAACGTCGGCTCCTGCTCTGGTGGTGGTGAGTCGACAGTGTACCGCCTCTGTCGCTCCCACTCGTCGGTCCCTGCATCGGACCATGTCCCCTCAGCGGTCTGTGCCGGCTGGGGGTACTGCTCCCACCCCGAGTAGCCTGCGTAGCCCTGGTAGGCCTCCCATCCACCATAACCATACAGGAGCATCTGGCTGAGCAGGGGAGTCAGGCTGTGCATAAGCCTCAGCCCCTCCTCTAGTGGCTCTCGGAGTCTATTCTTCCCTGCGTGCTTCTTCTATAGTTTTTAAATCAAAGGTGAGCACGTCACAGTTATATAAATAGAGATCCGGGTTAGGTAACCGGATCTTATTTACATAACCGGCAAAGAAGAAACAGATATGATCTTTCCCATCGGCCTTCAAAGTGTGTCCTTGGGTTAGGCACGCAAATCACAAATCGGCCGATCAAGGGGAATGTACTCAACATCGTTACCATCTAGTGCTCCTACGGCATTGGCAATGCGAGTAACAAGAGAGGTGCAATCGATAGCATAAGACTTCTTAACCATATCTAGCCAGTGGAGGCACATCTCCTTTACAGGAGCGACCTTGAACTTGTGAACTATGGCATAGAGAAGCTTAAGTTCTACGAGAATGCACCCATCTAGTCCCGCCCGCGGAAACAAAGTCATGGAAATCCAAATGATGCATGAGTCTAAGGGTAGGGTGTTGGATCTGCGTGTTCGGGGTTTGAAAGGTCCAACTTCTACCCTACCCGAAATCTTCTCCCAAAAAGAATTGCGATCAAAACCGAGGGATCGATGCATCTAGTTTAAGTGCACACTTATAGTGAAAGCCTAGATGATGAGCGAGTTCCCCCGTGTAAGAGAATAATCCGTGCCAAACAAACGGAAGTAAATACGCTCATCATCATAATCAAGTGTGCAAAGAAACTGGATGGTCAAGAGACGTGAACCTTGCTCATCGACGGGCTCGAAGCTTTCCCAACCAACCGCCTTCCAAATGGTGTCGAAGTCGGTGTCCATACCTATTTTCTCGATGAGGTTGGCGTCGTAGATCATTGTGTGGTTGAAGAGCCGATCCTTGAGGCGATGGTACCTCTGCAGCTCCTGCTCTCCCTCCAGGTCGAGGTACGGGGCGTCGACCGCGTAGATCCCCTCGGGCTCGGGGGTTGCGGGCGCCGCCTCCTCGGCCGCTTCTGGCTCGTAGGGGGCACCTTGGTAAGAGCTCGAGGCCTCACCGTACCCCCACGAACTGTAGTCGCTCATGGCGGACTACGTCGGTGGCTAGCTCTCGGGTGCGAAGGAACTAGTGGAAGCTGAGTTTCCACACCCGAGACTAGCTCTATCTCTTGCTCTCTTGCTCAAGGATTGCTTGTGAAAGCTTGTTGTGTGAGAAATGGGAGTGGAAGAGAGTGAGAAAGTGAGAATGAGAGGTGGTTTGAGCACCCCGGCCACCCCCTCCTTTTATAGCCGGAATAACCAACAGCAAGGGGGAGGGGCAACGGCTAAGAGCCGTTGGCCACCGGCCCGGGCCCCACCTCGGCAGGAATGGCGCGGCCGCGCCTCGGGCGCGCGGGCGCCCAGGTGGGCCCCGCTGACGCCCTGCCTTGGCCGTTGGGCGCCAACGGTGATCCCGCCCCGGCCGTTTGAGAATAATTTTTTTTTCTAAAATAAAAGCTTCTCTCTCTTTTTTTTTTGAGTAGCAAGAAAGTACTTACCGACCTGCTTTTGTCGGTGCTCTTATTTCTCCCCCCGAGCTTGCTTGGCTTAACAGGGGTGACCAAACCCTGTCGCGACCATGTTTACTGACTCGGGCGGGACCTCCGGTTGCCCCAGGATCCTGCTCGTGTCAGCGTTTGTCGGGATCGCTGCGGCAATCTGGGCGAGCTGGGTCTCTATCATCTTGTTGAAGCTCAGCTGATTCTTGACCGCTGATGATAGGCCCTCTATCTTGTTATTCATATTCTCTAAGATCTTGTCATTTTGGATCATCTTTTTGGTGAGATTTTCGTTGATCTTGGCTTGGCCGTAAACCAGGTCCTTTAATGAAGGTTGATTCGAATTAAACCCGGAGGTGTAATTCGAATTACCTTGGAATGGAGGACGGGACTGGTTATTCCAGCCATTCCCTCCTCCTTGCTGCTGGCGAAACCCATTGTTGAGGTAGGCGGCCTCTTCACGGGTCTCGAGGCAGTCATTCCCCGAGTGTCCAGCTTCACCATAGACCTCGCACGTCATGCGAGCGTCCATGGCGTTGACGGTGCCAGATGCATCAGTGATGGCACCACCGTCAATCTTCTTCAGGAGTAGGTCTATTTTTGCGGCAAACATATCCGCCTCCTTCACGGTATGCATGCCTTTTTATCCCTTGGTGGGAGCGCGGTCCTCCCCCCAAGCTTGGTTTTCTACCATTTTGTTGATCAGTGCCGTAGCACTGTCAACAGTCAATGATAGAAAGGCGCCGCCAGCTGCGGCGTCCAGGTGCCCTTTCGACATGGGTGTTAACCCATTATAGAAGTTCTGGAGCACCAGCCAACTCTCCATCCCATGGTGAGGGCATTCCTGGATGTACTCCTGGAGCCTCTCCCATGCCTCAGGGATGGGTTCCGGCGAGTCCTGGCCGGAAGTTGGCGATTCTTCCCCGTAGGGCATTGGTTTTGCCCATGGGGAAGAACTTAGCGAGGAACGCGGTGGAGCACTTGCTCCATGTGTCAACAGCGGCCTTGTCCTTGTAGAACCAGGTCTTCGCCTTTACCACTAGGGAGAAAGGGAAGAGCCTGAGCCTGATTGCATCAGGTGCGACATCCTTGATGACGATGGTGTCGCATATCTCTAGGAAATGCTGAAGGTGGGTGTTGGCGTCCTCACTAGGCAGTCCACAGAATGAACTTGCCTGCACCATGGTAATGAGCCCAGTCCTGAGCTCGAAGTTCTTGTCTCCCAAGTTGACAGCGGGCCCAGTGGGCACGTTGGCAACATTGGGGACGGAGAACTCGCGCAGGGACTTGGCCATGGAGTGCGGCGTAGTAGGTGCGGTGGTGACTGGTTTATCTGTCGGTGGAGCAGAAGAGGAAAGGGCACGAGTCCTCTTCCTCCTTAGGAGTGCTTCCGGATTTGAGTTGTAGTTTTCCGGCAGAGAGAAACCGGTCATGCACTATCCTGTTTTCATCCACAACAGGAGAAAACATAAAAGTTAGCCTGTATAGACATTGTCGTTTCTCATTTTATATATCATATGCATATCCATGCTGCTAGATCCTTAACTTCCATGCCTTCCCCGGCAACGGCGCCAGAAATGCTTGTTGGCATTTCTTAGCGCGATCACCAAAATAGACTTAGAGCCCAATTCTGATAACAGCGCCAGAAACGCTAAATGGCTTTACTCGGCATAATTACTAGAAACTGGTTCTAGCAACTACGCGAGTGTTGCCAGAGATAGATCACATCCTAGTAGATAAATATCCGCAAGCGCATGGATCTATCGTCGAAAGCATTTCACCCGGAAGTATTCGGGGTATCGTTATTTATAATTTCTCAAAGGAAGGCATGGGGTAGTTAAGTATTCTAGCATGGGTATGAATACGATATCTAGCATGAGGAGAAACCGACCAATGTGCTATACAGGGGTAAGCATACGGTAGTTTGGATAGTGGACACACACTTAGAGCAACCTCAAAGGAATAAAGGTAAAATAAAGAATAAAGAATAATCTATGCGGAGCAGGCAGGTCCTATATAGTCAATGCTAGAACAGCTAATTCCACATGTTATACAAGTCAAGACTCGACTATAGACTAGGAATATGGGGAGACCGTGGCAACCGGTCCGCGATCGATGGCGGCATTTACGAACTCCTACTCAACATGCGAACGTGGGGGATTACAAGGGACGGACAGGGCTGTCACCACCTGCCGCCTACCACCTCAACCGTGGCATGCCGACATATCCGAGGGTTCCCTCGCACCCGGACACCACGTCCGCATACTAAGGAGCTACCTACGTCCCCCAGACTCCCACCCTACGGATGGACGAGCTAGAACATAGGCAAGCCCGAAGGCACATCGAACCGCTATTCCTCTCCTACAATCTAATCTAAACAAGTAAAACATATGAACGATGAAGAACAATGTAGAACACAATGAACAACTCTCACAAAACGGCGAGCCCGGCCGTCTCCTCTGTTCGCGCTAGGGGCCTGGTGCAACAATTGAAAGAAGGTGGAGGGTCGATCTGAAAGACTGCCAGAGAGAAAGAACTTCACATCCGGGCGTGATTGATTTCGGGAAACTCAGGGTCCCCGATGCAAAGTGCTAGTCTTATATGAATTTTGATTTTTATTTAAAATGCTTTTCCCTAATTGCTTAATATCTTATAAAAATCATATATGGAGCTGTGCATGTCCAAATTGGGGCAAACCAATTTTGTTGTGCTTTTCTTGAGTAGATCTACATGTCAAAAATATGAAATGTCAGTTTTGTGATACTTTCAAATGTAGCTTTACTTAAATTGTTAAATGCTTAATAATTTGATAAATGCATAACTAAATGTAGGAGTTTCAGAAAAATGCGATTCTTGTTTTGTTAGTCTTATTATGTCATGTAGGTTATGCGACAAATATATCATTTGTGGTTGTGGCGGAAATATGTATGTGATTATAAACTCAATATATAGACATATATACACTCAAAATATACAATAAATAAATAAAACTCTATTTTTTATTTTTTTCCTCGAGGCTAAACTGGTCTTTTTACGCTGTAGCTAACACTGTTAAGGTGTCAAAACAGACGAAAGGCCGTATTTCTAACAAAATTTAGTTTCAAGGCCGGATTCCCAAATTCAAAAGAAAAAGGGCCGGATTCCTAAACAAATTTATTTTCAGGGCCATATTCCTAATTCTCCACATTAGGAAAATCAACTGTATAAAGCATTGACTAAGAATGAGGCCGGCCCTTTCCATAAAAAGATTTGGAAAGGGAAGATACCAGCCAAGATTAAGATCTTCCTGTGGTTAGTAATACACAATGCTATTCTTACGAAGCATAGTCTTTTGCGCAGAAAATGGCAGGAATCTTCCTCTTGTTATTTCTGTGAGCAAGATGAGAATGTTAATCATCTTCTTTTTGAATGCAACACAGCTAAAGCTGTGTGGGCTATTGTGGCTAAGGCTATAGGGGCCTGTAATATTCCCAGAAACATGCAGCAAGCATGGGCATGGTGTGAATATTGGCTGTCGGCGGGGAGAAAATTTCATACCCTGGGGATTGTTGCGGTTTGTTGGGGTATTTGGAAAACTCAAAACTCAGCTTGCTTTGAGGGGAAACTGGTGACTGACCCGGCAAATATAATATGCTTTATATGCTCACTAATAGGTTACTGGGCAGGATTATTCGTTGGTGATAAGGAGGCTATTATGGAAGGCATGAATGCAATGTTAACCATCGCAACAAAGCTATCAACGAAGAAGAGGAAGAAGGTGCAACTGCAACTGTTGGATGCATCAGATCAGGAGCAAGACTCAAGGAACAACAAAAAATGATGGAAATGCGCAAAGGAAGCTGAAGATGAAGATGGCGTATTTTCATTGCTTTACCATTTCTGTTAAATTGTTGCAAGTAATGAAAGTCTGGATGTAAAACTCCTCTCCTCTATCCTCCCCCCCCCCCCACCCCACCCCCTTCAAACTCCTTGTTGGGTGGCTGTGCGTTGTTATCGTTGCAGAACCATGGTGGACTGTTGCGCGTCGTCGTTGAGGAAAATGGGGTAGCTAGATAGCTTTTATAGGGATTTTTCTCCCTTTTATTCTGATATGCTCTTATGTTGTGCTTCCTTGAAACTCCAAAACAATGTATTTTTGTTAGCGATAATGAAAATGGGGAATGGTCCTCGTATCAAAAAAAAAAAAAAGAAGATGGGTATGGAACAATATTGTAACCCATGGGTTTCGTAATGAGCAAAAACCTCTACCCAACGCAAGCTGGTGTTGTTACAGTTCCATACTGCCCACACTCGCATACCCGTGAGCAAATTTTACCCGTCAACTGTTAATACATTTTCATTTTCAAGTCCTTTCAGCCCAAAAACACACCGTTGGCCCAGCCCATGTACCAACAATACAGGAATCCGTGGCTAGACCAATATACTTGTCGGCAAAGGGTTTGCCGACGAGGATTTCCCTATTCCCGTCGGCAAACCGCTATCGGCAAAAATCCTGTCGGCAAACAGGACTTTGCTTGACAACAATCGAAGCGGATCGGCGTACTTTCGCCGACAAACTGACCACCGGTCTGTCGGCGAAGGAACAGCGCCGTCAACTCGGCTGCCGTTCGCCGCCGGCCGACCCGGGGGTGTCGGCAAAGTCGCCTATTTGCCGACAGCCAGGTCAACATGGCTGTCGGCAAAGTCACCTGTTTGCCGACAAACCTGACCTTGACCTGGTGTCGGCAAAGTCACACCGCTTGCCAACACCAGGCAACAAGGCTGTCGGCAAAGTCAGCTGTTTGCCGACAGCCTTGACCTGGCTATCGGCAAAGTCACCTGTTTGCCGACAGCCTTGACCTGGCTATCGGCAAACCTGGGATTTTCAGCTGGGTGGAATCCCAGCTTTGCCAACAGCTATGGCCAATGCTGTCGGCAAAGCTGAGATTTTTTTTTTTTTTGCTGTTTCATTGCATAGAATGCTGTCATCATCACCATTCTATAGCTGATAACAGGCACACTTACATGGCCAATACATGATCAGGAAGAAACACACAGGTACACGCACATATAGCATTAGCAATGTCATATGTCCTTTTATGTCTAATAACCGGAACAAGAAGCTCTATGCAATGAGCCAGTGAAGTACTGTCGAAAATATACTAAATTTCACAGCCATCAGCATTGAGAGCTCTGTATCCATGTTTCAGTACAGTGTATTCTCAGTAAGGAACGATGATGGATTCGATGAGCTCCTGGAGTGGAGCCAGCTCCTTCTTGTCAATCAGGCCAAACTCCTGCAGCACAAACAACAAAGAAAGTTAACTGCTGCCACTCCTTTTTTTTTCCTACCCGAGAATGTAAATATGTAATTGTGTCGTATAAAAAGTAGTTGCCATGAATTATGGGACCTACATTTGTAAACAGAATGAAGTGCTTGAAACAGGTATTCTAGAAATGCGAGCTGTCATTGTCGGGCAGCTCTCAGGTGTGCAGAATTCTGTGAGTGCCATACAGCAGATTAACTTGGTTAAAGAAATCCACAGCTGCAAAAGCAAAACAAACTTGTTAGCTTCATTGGAATAACCGAGTTAGGTGAAAACTGAAAACAGAAGGGAAGCACATTACTATTCACAGCAAGCCATTCATTGATATCCTCTCCAGGAGGCAACCTCACAGCTTCCCTAAGGTTTCCGCTGCCGAGAGTGGCATCTATGTGCTTCCGGAGCTGCGCTCCCTGCAGACAGAAAGAAAAGGTCAAGTTATGCATCACATTATTCACAATATAATTTATAACTTAGATGTCTGTGCTTATTTCAAGTGGAAAATAAAACATGCAATGAAGAGTTTGCTCAGCACAGGTAATTTAAGAAGCATGGCATGTACTGAAGATTGAATGTGCTAAAAATAACTGCTACAAGTCTTTGATTAACACCACTCAATGTTAAATAAGCATCCTGCATAGTCTCGCAAAGGATTCACTGGCTATATGAAAACTACTGCCATAAATGTGCGACAACACATTTGGTAGACCTTTCACTGAATGTATTTATGTAATGGTATTAATTGATACTTGATAAGCAACAAAGGAAATCTCCTCAGCAGCATTTCAAAATGTTTAGTGCATAGTGTCTTAGAATGGATGGAAGAATAAAGCAATCCAACAAAACTGCTGTCACTAATGTTAACATATGTTCTGTAGATAACCAACAATAATGTAAATCGAGCAAGATATCCTTTAGTTCTGGACATGGCCAGAACATAAAGACTAAAGCATGTCTACTTCCAGAAACACTCTATTAAGATCCATCACCAATTCATACTCCTGAAGTTAGCCCAAAGATCTAACAAGACTAATTGTGCTAGCTCTATCGCATACTTTCCAGTGACAAGAATAGCCTGCAAGCCCCCTAAACAGTTCATAACACTGATTAAAATCCTGGATGTAGCATGGCCAAACAAATCACTAGAGATTGCAACATATTGACACCTAGATACATGGCTCGCATGTTCAGTCATCAATCATGCTCCTATGGGTGCAACTCTGATGCATAGCCAGGCTCTGATGCATGATCACCTGGACACATCAAATTTTGATTGATGATCCAGAGTAGCAAGGCAACGGCCACAATGCATCAAACGCACTTTGCATGCTACGCAGCATGCCAAACAATGGCACAGGTGCAGGCAGTAGTTGCTGGTACCTAATAATCATAACTAGTAGGGAGGGAACTGGGATGCCGAGGTTCTTTCTTACCTTGCTGCCTGACGGAGCGCTCTTCTTGGGGCGGAATGTCTTCTGATTCCTGCCAGAAGAATAAAAACAACCACTGATCAGGACGACTCCTGCATCATCACAAGCTAAAACCAGCAGAGTTCCTCGATAACACGCGGGGCATGTTGGGTTGCGACTTTGCAAGGGAGGGATTGATTCCCCAAGTGGAACCAATCCAGGGAGAGGGAGGGATTGCGTCATGTCTGTGCCCATCCTTGCAGAGTAAATCACCGTGTGTCTCGTGGCAGTCGATGGTGCCAACCTCCTCCCAGAACTTTGAATTGAGCTTGCCGTCTGGCTTCTCAGCTTCATGAGACTGCAAAATCACCGTGTGCATATATATGTGACTCCAGTAACATTGGTAGTGCCAGAGGGTTTTGAAAGAGAGAGATTGAAATTAGTACAAGCTATAAGGACATGGGCTGAGTGAATGGGATCTCACCAGAACATGCAATGTCTCCACATTGGGAAAGCATCTCAGCCAGGTGGGCAGCATCTTGACTTCCTTGCGCATTCTGAACTGCACCTTCAAGGCCAGGATCTTGACACTTGGAACCATGCTAGATGGGATCATCTTTGTTCCAATCTACAGCACAATTTATGAGAACCGATACAGACAGCCATGGCTTAAAAATTGAAGGCAACATTTGGATCGATGGCACATATTGATATAGATAGAGCGCTGCAATGCTTATGCAATTATGAACTATGCAATGTAGGAGGAGAACGAGATACCTCAATTATGGTGCTGCCAATCTGGAGCTGGTGGATGCTTGGCTCCAGGTAGCCGAGCACCTTGAGCTCGGTGGCGTAGCCAATCCTGACCCTGGTGCGGAAGGTGAAGGAGCTGATGACGCATTCGCACGCCTGCCACAGGATGAGGCGCTGGAGGCGCGGGGCGACGACCACGTCGAGCACATCCACCAGGGACTCCCAGAAGACAAGGCACTGGAGGCTGCCGCTGCGGATCCGGACAGAGCGGGGGCAGTAGAAGCTGGCGATGATGGCGAGCCTCTCGAGCACGGGGCTGCACGCGAGCAAGCGGTCGATGTCCCCGGCCTCGATGCTGGTAGCGCAGAGCCCGATATCCCGGGAGCGCGGCGGCGGTGTCCGGGAACTCTCAGAGGCCGAGGTGGAGGGTGCGGAGGGAGGCGATGTGGAGGATGTCGACGGGGAGCGGCAGGAAGGCGGGGTCAGGGCAGTCGACGAGGACGAGGTCCTCGACCCCGCCCGCCGCGAGCGTCCCGAGCCAGCGCTCCAGCAGGCCGTAGCGCGCCGCCAGGAACATGGAGGCGCACGTGAGGCTCACGAAGCGGATGGGGCGGCTGTGGCGGGGGTCGAGGATGCGGGAGACGGCGTCGGTGACGGACGGGCGGTTGTAGGCCGCGCGGTCGGAGCCCCCGCGCCGGCGTGGCGCGCCCTCGAAGCGCGGCGGAGCCCCGCCGCGGCCCGCGTGGCGCGCCCTCGCGGGCGGCGGAGCCCCGGCGCGCCCGCGTGGCGCGCCCTCGAGCGGCGGCCGAGCCCCGCGGTGGACCTTGGCGCGGCGGTGGATCTTGGCGGTGGCGGGGAGCGGCGGGCGGTGTGGAGCTGCGGTGGGGGCGCGAGGGGGCTGTGGCGGCGGTGCGCGGCGCTGTGGCGGCGGCGGCGGGGCTGGTGCGGCGGCGGCGCGAGCTGGTTGTGGCGGCGGCGCGCGGGCGATGTGGCGTGCGGGGCGGGGGCGGCGGCGTGCGGGGTGGGAATGGGGATGGGCCGGGTTAGGGTTGGCCTTTTTAATTTTTTTTTATTTTGGGCCGGTTCGCCGACAGCCCGGCCCGGCGGCCGTCGGCAAAAAAATTCCTTTTTTTTAAAAAATCCTCTTCGCCGACGCCCGTGCTCCAAGGCGTCGGCGAACTTTCTTTGC
Source organism: Themeda triandra (assembly GCA_018135685.1). NCBI lineage: Eukaryota > Viridiplantae > Streptophyta > Magnoliopsida > Poales > Poaceae > Themeda > Themeda triandra. Next base: position 167,316 of record JAENPR010000985.1, on the reverse strand, counting down.
CGACTGCATCCAAGTGCAATCGGCAAAGAAAGTTTTAAATTTTTGTTTTTTTATCTATTTTTTTTCTGGGTCCTTCCTTCCATAATTACATCTCAAATTCAAAACTTAGGGAGGTTTTGAGTTATTTAGCTATATTTCATTAATTTTTTTCCTCACTTCAATTTTCCCGCATTATTCAAGTTTGAGCTATGCGGTGCATGAAATAAGGAAACTTTGCCTTCGAAAAATGATATTCATGGTGGGGAGTGTGTTTTAAGGCCGTGTACCAAATCTCATCCAAAAGTTTCAAGTCCTTGTCCACGTAACAAGATGCTCCAGGATAGGTAAAAGTGGTTTTTAATTATATAAAATCCAAACGAAGTCGAAAAATCACGAAACTTGACGGGGTGTCGTGTTATCGCATGTGGAGGCTATGAAAAAAATTTGAAAAAGTTTGGAGCAAGTTGCGGTGTCACATGCTCAAAACCCAGACCACTCCACATGTGATCACAAGTGAGATGTGTGGAGATGTCTGGGTTTTGAGCATGTGACGTCACAACTTACTCCAAATTTTTTCAAATTTTTTTCATAGCCTCCACATGCGATAGCACGACACCCCGTCAAGTTTCGTGATTTTTCAACTTCGTTTGGATTTTATATAATTAAAAAACACTTTTACCACTCCTGGATGGTCGTGTTACGTGGACAAGGACTTGAAACTTTTGGGTGAGCTTTGGTACACGGCCTTAAAACACACTCCCCACCATGAATATCATGTTTCGAAGGCCAAAGTTTCGTTATTTCATGTACCTGCGGCTCAAATTTGAAAAATACGGGAAAATTTAAGTGAAGGAAAAAATTAACGAAATATAGCTAAATGTTTCCAAAAAGGACCAAATTCAAACATGTGATTGTAAACAATGTATCTAGGCAACAAAAAAATTTTGAAGTCAAAATTCAAAAAAAAAATATTTTTGCCGACAGCATACAGAGGCTGTCGGCAAACCACAGACTTTGCCGACAGCATTCGAAAGGCTGTCGGCAAACCTGCTCTTCGCCGACAGCTTGGGGAGGCTGTCGGCAAACTTTGCCGACAGCCCTAACGGCGTGGCTGTCGGCGAAGCAAACGGCGACGGAGCCGTTTGGTCGAGCCAGCGCTTCGCCGACAGCCTTAGTTTGCCGACAGCCTGGCTATCGGGAAAAAACATCTTCGTCGACACCCTTCCTTCGCCGACAGCCCGTGGATCTGGGGCTGTTGGCGAAGTAACCTTTGCCGACAGCTGGCTGCGGCTGTCGGCAAACAGCTGGTTCGCCGACAGCCCAGATCCTGGCTGTCGGCAAACCCCTGGGCTGTCGGCAAACAGCCGGATTCCTGTAGTGCAAATCAAACAATATATATACGTGCACCAGTCAGGAATCCCGCCGTCGCTTCACACCACCAGTCAGGAATCCCGACTCGCGCCGCCCGTTGCCTCTATTTTCCATCCCTAGGCGGCGACTCCAGCACAATGTCGTCAAGTTAACCTCTTCTCTAACGGCTAGAGCGGATGCTGCTCGCCAAGGCTGGATGTCAGCTAGCAGCTTTCCCTATTTTCAGTCCTAGATCTATTGTTAGTAACACTTGTTTCTTCCCAGATTTATGTCCCCACGACTTGTTTCGTCCTAGATTTACGTGCACAAGACATTAAAATATTATACGGGTGTAAACTGCTTTGTCATATACGGAACCTTTGATTTCATTTTAATACATGCACCTTGTGTCACTCTGTTTTATGTTGCTGCATGGGTGTGTTGTCCGGTACAGGTTACCCGTCGGTTATAATTTACCCGCTCGGGTGCGGGTCGAGTGCTGGAAGTTGTCGACAGGGTATGGTGTTGGCTCCCGCCACCTAGTGCTGCCTGCCTGATTTTTATCAGGCTGTCTGATTGTCGTGCCGTGCTGGGCTTTCGAGGCATCCATCCTCGCTCTCGGAGCAGCAGCCAGAGTGCTCTTTGGTAATCACTGTTTTTTACTGCAATTTGAACGATTCTATCGAATATATAAATTTCTGGAAATGCATCAAATGGAGTGAGCCAATGAACCCAGTATCTTTTTTTTTTAGGAATAACTGCAGAGTCTTTATGTCATGTGCATCAGTTTGAACCTTGTTGCTGGTAACACAAGCTCTTTTTTATTTTTGAAACATCACACAAGCTTATTTGTTTGATAAAGAAAGCCATATAGCTCATTTGGCAAGGTGAGTAAATGTGGCAATTTTTTTTTCGCGAGCAGGCTTTTAGCCCGTATTTCATTAAGAGGAGAGACAAGCCCTAAGGCTTACAGACTTTGCGAATTGCGGTGAAGGCGAGTAGCCGTCAACACACAAACGCGACCTATTCTACTGGATACAAAGTAGTTGTTATTACAAAACCACTGAATGTTGTGACCAAAGACTAACAAACATCGCTAGACTAGAGTAGCCGGCCTCCAACCACTCCTCCGCCTGCCGCTGAACCTCGCTAACAATCTGCAGGACTGTCGATGTTCTCCTGGCGAACACCCTGGAGTTGCGCTCCTTCCAGATAGTCCAGTAAATGTGGCAGTACACCGAGCCACCCAAATTCGAATCATGTCAGGAGCGAATTTGAGTGTCCATTTTCTTCTTAGTAAAATATCAACATAGTTCCTCCTAGGTTAGTCTAATTTTCCTTTTAAAAAAAGATTGTCTGAGTAGACAATATTATATAGAAGTGATGAGCGCCACAGAAAGTTCGAGGAAGCTGATGGCTGGCTGCAACAGCCAAGTTGACCTGCCTGCCGGTGTTCTGGATTCTGAGAGGCAAGCCGGTGCGCTGAAGCACAAGCCTCCGAGGTACTGTGTGACGTGGACAAGACTCCAATCCACTGGCCTAGCTTAGTGCAGCTGAGGCTGCTTACTTTGATCATGGACTCTTGGTTTCCTGGGCATTAGATATATGCTAATTTCAGTAGAAACTTCCAAGATGCGACCACAAAAGTTTTGAGCATGTGGGCCCTATCCTATAAGAAGGGTGTGAGAAGCGGTCTTCAGATTAAGCAATGGGTAATAAACTAATAATATATACAATGTCTCTCTCGTCATCCTCCAAAGTCCAAGTCTCCCTGCTCTGCTCTGCTATGACCACACAGCAGCGTCCCCTCCGCTGTAGCGTCTCTTCAGATAAGAAACATTATATGTCACTCTAGTTGATGAGTCTAAAATGCTTTGTGCTTTGTTCATGACCGTGTTCATAACTACTGTATAATACACAGGGTTAAAGCAAAGCAACACAAGTGGCATCGACATGCACCTACCAGCTTTGACATCGACATGTTTAAGCAATTGGTAATGTCTCTGTTGTCCGCGTCAGATCGAGATGTACCTTACCAGCTGTTGGTAATACCTACTCCTTTTAATATGGGCACCCTATACACCAATCTCCATGTTACCTGCCAATGAACACAAAAGAAAATAACAAGAGGCACCTTGAGACTAGAGAGTGCGAGGTTCTGAAAGCAGAACATTTTTTCTCGAGTCTGGTAGTGCTGGCATTTACCTGCCACACGAAAAAGCTGCTGAGACGGGCAGCATTTGGTATCCAGTTCTCCCCGGGTGGCCCGTGCTCTCCCGTCCTCTTCTTGCAAATCCTTGTCTCTGCTGCCACCACGAAGCAACTTCCTCGCCGGTTGTTTGTCTGCTGCTTTAGTTTCAAGGAAAATTACTAGGTGCCACAGCAAGAATCTTTCGATCACTCCAGTGCACGGTGCGAATCACTTCACGATTTCTTCCCTCTCATTCTTGGTTATTTTTGCACTCCAAAGTCCAAACAAAACTGCATACTGTAACACAAAAACAGTGTACTTACTGCTCTATATCAACAGTAGAAATTTGTAATTATTTGTTGAAAGAGAACCCCCTAAATATGTGGATTTGGCTTTTTGGTTGTTCAGGAGTGGGAAGAAAACAACCGTACTGCCACACTGAGAGAGCAAGCCAAGAAACGAACTAAAGGCGAAGCGATGGAAGCTGCCGCTGTGAGCGTGGCACATGGTGCTATGGGCTCCCTGATACGGAAGCTTGGTGATCTACTCACAGCCGAGTACAAGCTGCTCGAAGGAGCCAAGGGACATATCTTGTTCCTCAAAGCTGAGCTTGAGAGCATGCAGTCTTCCTCAAGAAGATCTCAGATGCTGAGCAGCCCGACGAACAAGACAAGCACTGGGCCAAGGAGGTACGTGAGCTGTCCTATGATATTGAGGACAGCGTCAGTGAGTTCATGCTCCGCGTGGAACGCAAGTCAATCATCAAGCCACACGGGTTCATGGGTTTCATAATTAGGAGCACAAAATTGTTGACGACCATGAACATTCGACATGAGATCGCCAAAGAGTTTGAAGGCCTTAAGGTTCGTGTCATCGAGGTTAGGGAGAGACGCCTGAGGTACCAGCAAACTGATGACGTTGCCTCCAGTCAGACTAACACAACCATTGATGTCCGGTTGTTAGCAATGTATGCAGATGCATCGGGCCTTGTAGGTATGGATAGCCCCATGGATGAAATAATTCAGTTGATGAAAGGAGGGGATGAACTAAAGGTGCTCTCTATTGTTGGACTTGGTGGCCTAGGAAAAACTACGCTTGCAAATGAGATTTATCGCAAGCTTCAGGGGGAGTTCCAGTGTCGAGCCTTTGTGTCTGTGTCGCAAAAACCAAACATTAGGAGGCTTCTGAGAACTATGCTACCTCAAGCTGGCTTTGTAGCTCCTAAGGACACAAACATGGAATTGTGGGAAGATTCTGAAATAATTGGTGCGCTCCAAAAATTTCTTCTAAAACAGAGGTATGATAACCTGGAATAGTACATGGTGTTTTAGTTTGTTCTGTAGTCAACAACTCAACAAGCAAGTTTGATCTGTCTGTATTTCTTCCTCACCTTGTTTTCTTAATAGTGGCCACTTTATGTGCTCCATGTTATATCCATATACCATGGTTAATGTATGTTTCAGTAGTGCAACTAACTAGCACTCAAATTAATTTGAATATATATGTTTAATACTTTCATACAATATGATCTGTGATGCTGCTTGTCAAATCTATTCTGGAAATTACGTTCCTCAAATTATCATTTCAGTTCTCACCGACACAAGTAAGATTAAGTGTTGTGAAATATATACTTTAAAGAACATAAGTCTTTGCTCCGATAACTATTGAACAGGAACCCTTATCAATATAACCACTTTTGAAGTTTTTTGACATACTTTTTATTGTTGTTTTTGTGGTCAGCCTTTATTGTGGATGCTTTCAAGTGTTCATTTACACAGTCCTAAATCCTAATGGTTGTTACACTCTGTATTTATTTATATGCCAGGTACTTAATCGTAATTGATGACATCTGGGAGGCTTTTGCATGGGATATTATCAAATGTGCTCTTCCAGAGAATATTAATGGTAGCAAAGTATTAATAACTACACGAATTGAGACAGTGGCTAGAGCATGTTGTGCTAAGAATATTGAATGTGTTTACAAAATGAAGGCACTTAATCACCAGGATTCAAGAAGGTTATTCTTCAAAAGAATTTTTGGTTCAGAGGATGCTTGTCCTCTATATTTAAAGAAAGTATCTGCTAAAATTTTGAAAAAATGTGGTGGTTTGCCACTTGCAATTATCACAATATCTAGCCTAATAGCCAGTCAACCAAGCAGACTAAAGGAGCATTGGGAGCGTGTAAGGGACTCTTTAAGCTCCAACTTTGAAATGAGCCCAAGCTTGGAAGGCATGAGAAAGATATTGAATCTTAGTTATATCAATCTTCCTTATTATTTGAAGACTTGCCTGCTATATCTAGGTATTTATCCTGAGGACTACACAATTGACAAGAATGATTTGGTGAGGCAGTGGATAGCTGAAGGTTTTATATTCCGAGCTCATGGGATAGATCCTGAGGATATTGCAAGGTGTTATTTTAATGAGCTCATTAATAGGAGTTTGATTCAGCCTGGACATACAAACTACAACGGTGAGGTAACATCTTGCAGGGTACACGATATGATGCTTGACCTTATCCTCTATAAATGCCGAGAAGAGAATTTTGTCACTATAATAGATAACCTACGAGACATGACAGGACATCAAGACAAGATCCGTCGACTCTCTGTCAATCTGGATGATGCAGTAGGTGAGGTAGCTGGATCAGTCCAGTTGTACCAAACAAGAACATTAGCAATATTTAGAACCTCTTCATATTTACCTCCTTTTCAACTGTTCAAGCATCTCCGAGTTCTCAAAATTGAAATTACAGTAAGGTCTGATGCATCACTATTTCTAGACTTTACTCAGATATGTCAATTATTTCAGTTGAGATACTTAAAGATCATAGCAGTAGGTCACAAGGTGGTGTTACCTATTAAAATTGGGAGTATGCAGCAACTGGAAACATTTGAAATCAATGCTACTATATATTTGTCTAAGGGACAATCATTTGATGAACTACCATCGGATATAGTTCATTTGGGCCGGTTATTGCATCTGATTATTCCAGATGGCATAATATTGCCAAACGGGATCGGTAACATGAAATCCTTACGCACTCTACACTGCTTCAATTTAAGTAATTCACCAAACAGTATCAAGGATTTGGAGGAACTGACCAATTTGACCAGTCTTAAAATAATAGATCGTTCTAGAAAAATGGCTACTGATGAGACAATGGAGAAAGGCAGGGAAGTCCTTCAAACTTGCCTTGGAAAGCTTCGCAACCTCAAATATCTACATGTGGGTTTTATTCATCCTCTGAAGAGATCCTACTTAGATGCGTTGAGTTCAACACCTGCTTCTTTCTGTCATCTCCAAATATTCCATGGAGACAAGTTCTCAAGGGTTCCTAAATGGATCATCCAACTCCATAATCTCTATGACCTGTCTCTTACGATTAAGCAAGTGACTGAGGAAGATGTTGGAATTCTTGCACGGCTGCCCTCAGTTATCAACCTGAAGTTGTTCATCCGAGGAACTCCTGAAGATAAGATCATCATACGTGGAAGTGGATTCCCTGTTCTGAAGCGTTTTGCATTTGGCTGTAGCCGGATATCAAGCCTGGCCTTTGAAGCAGGGGCAATGCCCAAGCTTGAAAAGCTGGAGCTAAAATTTAATGCCACGGGGTGGGACACATACGGCGCTGCACAGACTGGAACCGAGCACCTGTCAGGCCTCAGGGAAATGTACGTACAAATTGGGGGCCGCGGTGCCAGAGAATCCAACAGAAGGGCTGCAGTGTCCGCGTTGAGGAGCGCCATAGACATGCACCCGGGTCGACCTGTAGCCAACATCGAGTGCCAAGACAATTTAGAGTACGTATTTTGTGGACTCAAGAATAAAAAAATGATGAGCCGGAGGAGCAGAAGGAGGATGTGAGCGGCGGCGGCACTTGAAGTTCAAATGCAAGCTGGTAAGGCTTTTTCATCCAGTTCCTTAAGATACAGTACTAGTATGTAGCAAAAGTAATTAATTAGTCCTACTAAGCTAGCTTTTGGACGTAGGAGTGTACTACAAGATGTCTCGCTGGGTAATTTCCTTTCTCTGATGCGTGCATGTATATCAAATAATTTTTTTTTGCTAACCATATATCAACTAACAGAAGGCGCTTTTTTGGTTGCATTGGGGTGATTAGGAGATGGCAGCCATGAAGAATTACATGGAGGACTTGACTGACTCCACCGTCTGGTCTCATTTATAAGCAGGCTGATTTGAGAGTTTATTAGACTCATCAGACATCAGATAGCAGATAAATAGTACGTGTTGTACTTGTACATGCCGTTGGCTCTTATGAATCAGTAGCATTGATCACGGGTTTCTTTAATTATTAGGAGCACCTTCTTCTTGCCTTGCCGGCTCATTCACTTGTCACAACATGGATGCTGAAGAGTACCAGGTTATATGCGAAAATTTGGACCTACTATGCATGTATGATCGTCTCATGTAGTCATGTGTGATCATTAGTTGACACACAAGTTTTTTTTTTTCATACTCGATAAACCTGTAGATGCATGCAGTTTGTTCTGAATCTGCAGCAGCACCTAAGGTGTGGTGTGGTGTGGTGTGGCGGGATTGTTGGGTTGGAATCATCTGCCAGCTCATTTTCTTGTAATAATCATCATATGGATTGTGAGCGTACACGGGTGTCATGCTACCCCATGCTTTTCTGTTGGTTATCTATGCTAGTAAAATTTTAACTGATGGAACTTGTAACACTGAGAATGCTCTATTCTGTCAAAAATGCTTTTGTTATATCAATGTGTACAGCTGGAAAATATATAACAGCTATAGATTATATTATTATAGGGAGACACTACCGATCAAACGTTCTTTCGGTAGAACGATCAGGGCCCGGCCCACCTCCCCCTCCCCCCGCAGCGAACACAACCGCCCGCCCACAGGTGCATACAGACACCACCGACCGACACGCACGCGCGCACGGACACACATTGTCGCGTCGCCCCCCCCCACGTGATAGCTCCGTCGCCGCCGGCACCCCAACATGGGCGCCGCCGCCATCCCAAACATGGCCGCCGTGCTCGGGGAAACAAAAAAATGAAGAAAAAATTAGAAAAAATGAAACAACAGGTGAAGCAATTTGAAAACAAATCAAATTTACAATTTGAAACATGCGAAAACAACTAGGGGCAAATCACAAAAAAAAAAAACAAAAACAAAAAATCGTTGAAGCATCATCAAGATTGGCTTTGAAACATAAATAAGGAAGAGATTGAAACACAGAAAACAGCATAAACAACAGTCCCCCCTTGATTCAAGACTCGTGAAACACCATGAATACCGAGAATGAAACAACATGAAAGCAAGATTTGAAACAAAAAAATCTCAAAGCAACAACATGAACACCAGTCCCCCATGAACACATATACCGAAACACCATGAAAAGCGAGTTGAAACAAAAAAACTAAAAAAGAAACACACTGAGAAAATCCCTAAAAGCAATATCTATCACAAAGATCTGAAACGCCATTGAAATTCCTAAAACAACATCTAACAAGAGCAAAAGAAACAGGGGGAGGGAGGTGGGGCGATAGGGAGGGGAGATGCTCACCAGATGAAGGGCGCACGGACGCAGATCGGGGGAGGGGCGCTGGGATCCACCACGTAGCTCCACCAGGGGACCTCGCTGGTCGTCGCGCCGCCAGGGGCGCCGAGGATCCCATCGTTGTCCGGCAGCCGAGCTCATGGTCGCCGTCATCATCCCATCCGCATCTGGCCGCGGGACGAGGGTGAGGAGGGCGCGCCACCACGAGATGCCATGGGGAGGGGGCGACGCAGACGCCAGCTTCGGCGCCGCAGGGTCGCAGGGCGCCGTGCCTGCGGGTCGGGCCGCGACTCTGCCATGCGCCCTTGGCCCTCTCCGGCGCGCTCTCTGGGAGGCTGGCGCATTTGCTCAGGGCACGACGCGGCTGCGCTGCGGTGGGTGGAGGAGGCCGTGGCTCGCCGCGGCAAATCGCCGCCGCGAGCGAGCGAGGAGGAGGCGGAGGAGCCGAGAAGAGTGGGCGATGGGGAGAAAATGACGATGCCGGAGTGGGGGAGCGGATGAGGATGTGGCGAGTGGGTGGGTGGGTGGGGCGGGCGGCGTGGCGCGGTGTGTGGGCGCGTCGCGCGCACACGTGGGCGGTGCACGGGTCCAATGGACCGCTACCGCACGTTCGACGCGTCGAACCTCCTGAACCAAGCATTACCGATTATTATATTGTGCAGAAAGGAAAAACCGAACCTGTCCACCGGACCACCGCCCGCCTGCTGTAAACTTCCTTGGGCCTCGGTGATCCCCTGATGGAGACGTCGAGATCACACGCCATCGAGATGCCTGGTTGCCGTTGAGCATGCGCTCAATTTGATTGGCCTCAAACATACGATGTGTGGCCGGGCATTAGCCGGACGTGGGCTCTGGCCCAATTTGCAAAGCAGTATGGAACTTGTTTACTACAGCAAAAAAAAATACAGCACCACCGCATCTTTGCCTACTAGCAGAGCCACACTCTTATATAAGAAGACAAAATGTAATTGCCGTCCCAAGTTTAATTGGTACGCAACTAGAAAAAAATATCGTGTGACAGCAAATGTAGTTCTAAAACATATTAAATAAATTAAATTATTAATATTAGATCTATATTGTGATTCCTTTGACCCTATTGTGATCATCAGTGGAAGTGGATTCCCTATTCTGAAGTGTTTTGAATTTCGCTGTAGAAGGATATCCTGCCGGGCCTTTGTTACAGGGGCAATGCCCAAGCTTCAAAAGCTCCGGCTAAAAATTAATGCCACTGGGTGGGACAAGTATGGCGCTGCACCTACTGGAACCGAGGACCTGTTAGGCCTCAAGGAAATGTATGTACGTATTGGGGGCTTGGATGCCAGTGAATCTAACATAGAGCTGCAGAGTCCACGTTCAGGAACGCCATAGACATGCACCCAGGTCGACCTCAAGCCTACATCAAATGTGATATATATTTGACTACGGTATATTTGACTACATCAAATGTAATGTTTCACTACATCGGCGGCGGCACTTGATGGGCAAATGCAAGCTGGTAAGTTAATATACGAGTCGATACGTTGATTTTCTTTTTCTCATGGGTGCATGTTTATACCAATAACTAACCGGTGGTGCTTTTTGGTTGTTGTGGACAGGACAGGGGTCTCGTCTCAGCTCTTTAGTGAAGTGTGGCCAACGTAGCGGATTTAGTTTCCAGCACTGTCACTGCCACCAACCTGCATCCCTTGGCTCCAACCTAACCTTTGTATTCGTTTCTCAAATCGTACATCATGCCCATATATATATGCATGAGTTGCACTGGGGTGACGATGATCGCAGCGATGAAGGATTTCCATGGAGGACTGACTCCACACCTTCTGATTTCGTGTATGAGCAGGCTGTTCGTTTGGGATTAACAGAGACTCGTCCTACACCAGAGTTGAGTTGACAATGTATGCACATGCTGTCGGTTCTGACGAATCTGCAGCATCGATAACCTGTGCTAGTACAGTGGTTTCTTGAGTTATTAGGAGCTAACACCTAATATGGATGCTGACACACTATGTACAGTGTGGGTTCGTATGCAAAAATTTGAACTCACTATGTATGATCGTCTCATGTCACACATCTTAATTTATTTTTTTTCTTTCAGACTTGATAATCCTTTAGATGCATGCAGTTGGATCTCAATCTGCAGCTGCACCTGAGGTATGGTATTGTGGGATTGTTCAGTTGGAACCATCTGCCATCTCATTTTCTTGTAATAATAATCATATGGATTGTGAACGTACTGGTTCATCATGCTTTTCTTGTAATAATAATCATATGGATTGTGAACGTACTGGTTCATCATGCTTTTCTCTTGGCTATTAGACTATGCTAGTAAAATATAACTGATGAACAAGTATACTCTGCTTCCAATAGAACTTTTAACACTGTGGGAATGCTTTGTTCTATCAAAAGTGCTTTTTATATATTATATTTTGTACCACTGGAAAATTTGTAACAGCTATGGCTTCGTATCAAAAGTTTTATTTATTTATTTGCCAAAACTTATATCAAAAGTTTAATTATATATTCCCTATTAAGTCACAGCAGGTCAAGCACAGAATTCAGTAGGGAGGTCATCATGACTTCACAACCATCTGACTGATTGACTGACAACAAAAGAAGACCCCGGTGTTAGCGATAGCTTAGAATTGGAGTTTCGGGAAGGCAGCAAGAAGAGGAACAGGACATAACGAGGTCTGCTTATATTATAAATACAGAAGAGCCGTGAGGTAGCGACATAGATCACTGGTCCTTCCACTCTAGGATGTATGTAGTAGTGAGTGGTGCAGACCACGAAGCCCAGAGTGGTGCAGACGACAAAGCCTGGCCTGTTGTCGGATTTCCATCAGGCGATGCAGCAGTTGAGCCTGACGCTGTAGCCGCCTTTGGAACATGAGCGCTGACATTCGCCCCTGTTTGCACCTGTGGATGGTTCATCCAAAGCAAACACCTATAAATAGAACCATTTACGCATGGATTAGAGCCTTGCTTTCCATTACTTCCTTCACCACTAGTCTTCTTTTTCTTCGAATTATGGCGGTGATTATCCAGGCACACAAGGCATGCTATATCTGTTGGTACTATAGGTTGTATCGTCACAACGTCACACTTAATATGCCCTTCTCATCTACCAAAAAGAGATTCTTGGCGACATCGTCTTCATCAGGCCTCAGGAGTAGGCGATAAAAGCAAGCAAATAGAAAAGAAGCCAATGAAGTGTCGTTAATAGCAGATAGCAAATACATTCACAAGCTCTATACATTAACAGCGGTGTGTGTCCTAGCGGTCGAGCAAGTGTTCGCTCGCTCAGGGAGTAGTATTTCACAAGTATGAATTGCTAGCAGTGGCAAGTAACCAAGTGGAAGATAAGCCGGGTAGGGTAGGTAGGTAATAGTTCATAAGCCGTGTAGGTGGGTAAGTAAGTGCCCTTCCCCTATAAGCGAAATTAAGGCGCGAAGCGAGGTACTAGGCTTCTGCTGAAACACCCGATGAGAGCAAAAGAAATAAACCACCCGGGTCGGTCGCTGTGGAGGTATAAACTCCATATACCCTCACGGCCTAGTTTGGGCCGACACGCTATCACCAGGCCGGCCCATCAAGCTTCAAGACCGATCGGCCCAGGCTGGTCGGACAGCCTAAAACGGGCAAGATTATCAAAGACCGACAAGGAGGATAGACCTAGCTGAGATAGGAAAGTTTAGACTTATAAAGCATGTAAACTTAGTACCAGATAGGCTAGATCCGACTTGTAACCTTGCTCCCCGTAATATATAAGGAGAGCAAGGACCCCCGTCTGAAGGGACGTAAATCCGGCATAACGCACAGACTCACACATCCACATCATAATCGAAACAGAGAGCGGGACTAGGGTTTTACGCATCCTTGCGGCCTGAACCTGGGTAAACCTCGCGTGATTGTTCTCTTTTTACATCTTGCTTGCAATCTCGTACGCCTTCCGCCAATCCATTACCGGTCAGGGCATACCCCTGGTCGGACTATCGCCGATATTTCGTCGACAGTGGCGCGCCAGGTAGGGAGTGCGCACCGAGATTTCACGTCAAACAAGATGGTTTCCTTCCCGGCTTCCATGACCTTCGAAGCCGGCCTCACCTTCACCATCGGGATGGTTACCTGGACAACCGCCCCTGACACCTCATGCATCGAGAGTCCGCCCTCGATTCCAGCTCCGCAAAGCAATGAAGAAACAAATCCTCTGCCTTCTCAGTACGAGGCATCACCGCCGAAGCTCGAGTTGTCAGAACTCCAGCCTTTTCTTTTAGGCACCAACCAGCCACCAGATGAAAACTGGGCCGATCTGTTCAAAGCAACCCATGATCAACAGGATAAGCTCATGGAGTTTTTTTCTCAATTTGGATCCATCCAGATTGAATCCAAGCAAAAATCATCTACTATCCTTCAACAAACCGAGCGCGAACGGGCGCCCGGGAAAAATCAACGGATCACAAGATCCTAGATTCAAGGATCGCATCACCGTTCCCGCACGGGTTGCCAAACACCGCCACCTTGTTCGGTCACCGGCTTTTAGCGGATTATCTCAAAGACTATAAACGGATCCCTGATCCGCGTTCAGACATGATCAGATATACTTTCGACGCGCCCGCAGGACATATCGTCAACCATGTACGTCTCGAAGAAATCACGAACGATCAATCTCCAGAAAAGACGCGTGATGTCACCCCAGACACGCCTAGACTCGACGATTATTACAACATCTTAGAGCTTTCAGGATCTGCTCACACAATGGTCTACTCCGACAATGAAGAAGAGATACAATTAACATAAGCACCAAACATATCGACGCAATTCCAGATCTACAACTCGTCGTGTTCCGACCAGAGGAACCCGAGGAGATTCAATCAGAAATCCATAATCCGACCAAATCCACTCAAGAGCTGAAACAGTTCCCGCCGTTCCCTCCTAGCCTTGGGAACGCGGTGTGCCATGTTAGTGACAACGAGATCACTATCAACGGAGAAACCGATGAACAAAGGCAGCAACGAGAGGCCCGAAACGCAGCTCGTGAACAACGAAGGCAAAACGAGGCCGCAATTCGGGTAGCCGACCAGGATCGTATGGTCGGACGACGCAGGGGTTTTCGACGAAATCTTGCCGATGATTTCGACCTGGTAAACGAGCGACAAGTCCACACAACTCCAAGTGCCAACCTGGCGGTTGCTATTGACCGTCTCAAGACGGCCAACATCCCTCAAACACCCCAAATTGAGGAAGCAATCGATCTTCTAGTAGCCGCTAAAGCTCAAGTAAATCATATGAGAGAACAAGCGCGCCCGGCCATGTCTCTCAGAAGCCACCGGCCACGTAGCTTTTACAGCAACCAAATCCCAGATTCCAGGGAGGGAGGTGCTGATAACAACAACTACGAAGACGATGGAGAAAGTTGTGGAAATTTTCCTCACAATAGATTTTATCAGAGACGCAACGATAGAAGACAAATTAATCACAGAGACAACAGGGATTATGGTCAACCTTTCAATCACCATCATGGTGAACAGTATGATGACAATGACCTCTGAGCAGTCATTAACAACCGATATCGAGCTCGCATGGACGCCTCAGGACCAAAGCCTTATTCCGCCACCTTGCGAGAGGTAGTCTGGCCCAAAAGTTTCAGGATCCCGGACATCAAAACTTACGATGGAAAGGTTGACCCAGAACATTGGATCCTCTTATACGAGGTAGCCGTACGAGCGGCAGGAGGGGACGAGCACGTCATGGCCAATTACCTCCCTATCGTGCTCGACAGCGGGCCGAATAATTGGTTACTACGCCAACGAGAGGGATCGATTCATAGTTGGCCTCAACAACGACATCTCTTTATCGAAAACTACAGAATAACATGTCTGCAGCCGGGTACCAAGTACGACTAGCAAAGATCGTCGATTACCCAAATGAACCACTACGCCACTACATACGGCGTTTCTCAGAAGTTTGGACAACAATTCCAGACATTTCAGCAGTCGAAGTTGTGTCCCTTTTCGTACAAGGACTACGGCAACCTGGCAATATTGATCTACGCAAAGAACTTTTAAGAAGACAACCCACTACAACCGACGAGATGTTCAGAATAGCCCGCGAGTTCGCTCGCGTCGACGATGCCATGCAGCAATTGCCAGAAACTGGACAAGGATACAGAAACTTTAGATGAAATGATGACAGAGAGAGAGATTCTCAACGCAAAGATATGCGCAGAAACGACAGACGCGACAATAACCGTCGTAACGAACGACGACGTGACAACCGCATGCAAAACAACTACAGCAGAGACACGAGATCAACGTGTCCATTCGGTACCACCCAACGAGAAAAGAAGCGAGACTTTGATCCGCAGTATGAGAAAATCCTAGGCCAAGACTGCCCTAAGCATCCAGGAAAAGGGCACACCATGGGCGAGTGTCGAGGATTCACAACAATCTTCGACCAGGGCAGCCGCTAAGAAACAAAGACTAATAAAACAAAATAAGGAAAAACGACCTGAGCAGAAGGACAAAACCGAAGAAGAAGAGGACAGCGATAAAGACCCTCGCCATCAATTCAATGAGCCCACCAAACACCCTTCAGGGCAGCCATGATCTTCGGGGGCAAGGTTGGCCTCGAAAATTCACGTGATAAGAAGATATTAAAACGCAGGATCATGGCCATCGCCAAATCCGATGGAGCAAACACAGACACTAAAGCTCCAGCCTACCGGAACAACCAGTAACCTTCAACAGAGCCGACATGTGGGCAAGCATACCGAGATCTGGACGTTTTCCTTTGGTACTCGACCCAGTCGTTAATCATATACGTATGGAAAGAGTACTTATAGATGGCGGCGTGCTTTAAACATTCTATTCCTACAAGCGTTCCGTGAGCTAGGGTTAAAGATCGAAGATCTCGAACCTTATGACTCACCATTCGGGAGTTATGCCGGCAAACCTTCAATGCCCCCAGGGAAAAATAACCTTACCCGTTCAGTTCGGGACAAGACAGCACTTCAGGAAAGACTACGTCAGCTTCATTATAGCCGACTTCGAAGGCGTTTACCACGCGATACTCGGTCGACCAGGGATCGCAAAATTCATGGCAGTCCCCCACTATGGATACCTTGTGCTCAAAATGCCAACATCAAAAGGCATTCTTTCCCTTTGAGGCAATGTCCTTATGGCTCATGATTGTGAAACAAACGCCTACGCAGCAGCTGAATTGGCAGATCTCAAAGCTCACATGGAACAAACATGCCTTGAAGCAAAACAGATACCCGAGGCCGATCTCCAGATTCCAGTCAAGCAATCAAAGAGATCAGCTAACAAAAGCAATGACACGAAGACAGTCGAGCTCATACACTGAAATAAGGAGAAAACGGCTCTTATAGGAGCCAATTTAGACAAAGCAAATAGGAAGACGCGCTCGTCAATTCCTAAGGACAACATAAGCATATTCGCTTGGAAACCACGAGATATGCACAGGCGTCCCAAGGGAACGGGTCGAGCACTTCCTTAATGTCTCGAGACCGCCAAACCAATCAAACAAAGGCTTCGACGGTTTGCTCGCGACGGGGAAGGAGGTGATTAGGGTAGAAGTGTTAAAATTATTAGCAAATGGTTTTATAAAAGAAGTATACCATCCCGACTGGTTATCCAATCCAGTCCTTGTACAAAAGAAAAATGGTGAATGGAGAATGTGTATTGACTATGCTGATCTCAACAAACACTGCCCTAAAGACCCCTTCAAACTACCTCGCATCGACGAAGTAGTTGACTCAACCGCAGGTTGCGAACTCTTATCCTTCTTAGATTGCTATTCAGGGTATCACCAGATAGCCCTAGCAGCCCATGACCAAATAAAAACATCATTCATCACGCCTTTCGGCGCATACTGCTATACTACCATGTCGTTTGGCCTCAAAAACGCCGGTGCGACATACCAACGCGCCATCCAAGAGTGCCTTCAAAAAGAAATTTCCGACCAGCTAGTCGAAGCATACGTAGACGACGTAGTCGTAAAAACAAAGGAGAGCGGATCCTTAGTTTCAAACCTGGAGCGAACCTTCGTAGCGTTAAACAAATTTCAGTGGAAGTTAAACCCACAAAATGCATCTTTGGAGTACCATCAGGGATACTACTTGGCAACGTAGTTAGCCAAGACGGCATCAAGCCAAATCCCGAAAAGGTTAATGCAGTTTTAAAAATGACGCAACCTAAGGGCATAAAAGATATCCAGAAACTCACTGGATGCATGGCAGCTTTAAGCCGCTTCATATCAAGACTTGGCGAAAAAGGGCTCCCCTTTTTCAAATTATTAAAGGCCAAACAGAAGTTCGAGTGGACAAGCGAGGCAGACAGAGCCTTCCTCAAACTCAAGACATATTTAACATCACCACCAGTACTAACAGCACCTAAAGATGGCGAAGAATTATTACTATACATTGCGGCTACCGATCGCGTAGTCAGCACAGTAATAGTTGTCGAAAGACAAGAAGAAGGACACACATACGGTGTGCAAAGACCAGTCTATTACATTAGCGAAGTCTTAAACGACTCCAAACAGAGATACCCACACATACAAAAACTATTGTACGGGATCTTAATCACAAAACGAAAGCTGCTACACTACTTTGACACCTACCCGATCACAATAGTAACAGAGCACGCTGTTGGCGACATACTTCGCAATAAAGACGCCAGTGGTCGGATCATAAAATGGGCAATAGAGCTTAGCCCATACACATTGAAATTCCAGAGCCGTACAACCATCAAATCCCAAGCTTTGGCCGATTTCCTAGTAGAGTGGACAGACATGTCCCTACCACCATTTCAAAATGAAGCCGAACGATGGGAAATGTTCTTTGATGGTTCTCTTAAAATAAAAGGAGCAGGAGCAGGGGTCGTTTTCAAAGCCCCAAGTGGTGACACCCTAAGATACGTACTACGTATCCATTTCAAAGCTTCAAATAATGCGGCTGAGTACGAAGCGGCACTTCACGGCCTCAAGATAGCCATAGAATTGGGCATAAAAAGGCTCCTGGTCTTTGGAGACTCTAATCTAGTTGTCCAACAAATCAACAAAGAATGGGACTGTACTAATGAAAAAATGGAAGCTTACGTGGCAGAGATAAGGAAGCTAGAAAATAAATTCTATGGCCTGGAATTCACCTATATACCCGAGAAAAGAACAAACTTGCCAACCAATTATCTAAATTGGGGTCTCGAGCAAAAATGCCACCCGATGTATTTGTTCAAGATCTACTATTACCATCTGTCACACAGGAGATAGCAAAAGAATCGCCACAGGAAGAAACACATCCATCAAATGACAAAACCAAAACAAATGATATTCAGCAAGGCATATTGCTGGCTCACCTTCGACCAGTAGCAAATAATATCATCGCTTCAATCCGACCAGCACCATTTAGAATAAGTGCTCCAGTAACAAGATCAGGCAAAAGATCTATAGATAACTCCAAAGTTATTTATCCAAAGAAAATGAAACGACAAGATCTCTCAACTACAAAGGGATGTAACGAACAAACACCATCGGTGGAACCTTTGGAACAAACAAAAGAGACAAAAAGCGGATTTGGAGAATTCCCTTTATTCGATATCTCATCGACGAGGACGTACCAACGAGACAAAACAGAAAAACGAGCGTCTCATAAGACGCGGTAAACATTACGTCTAGTTGATGGGCAACTTATGTGCAAAAATGCAAGCGCTGAAGTCTTACAAAAATGCATTTCCTTCGAAGAAGGAGCAGAACTACTACTACGTATCCATGAAGGGATGTGTGGCAATCACGCCGCCTCAAAAACACTGGTCGGAAAGGTGTTCCGAGCAGGTTTTTACTGGCCAACTGCACTCGCCGATGCTAAGAAATTAGTTCAGCATTGTAAAGGTTGCCAATTCTTCGCTAAACAAATACACGTCCCTGCACATGAGCTTCAAACGATACCAGCAGCATGGCCCTTTTCATGCTGGGGACTAGACATGATAGGACCATTCAAAAAGGCCCCAGGCGGCTATCAATTCGTCTATGTACTTATAGACAAATTCTCAAAATGGATAGAATATAAGCCCTTAGTCAAGGCAAACGCCCAAAAGGCTGTCGAATTCCTAACAGACGTCGTACATCGTTTCGGCGTACCCAACACCATCATAACAGATTTGGGATCCACATTCACAGGCGGAGAATTTTGGAACTTTTGCGAAGACTTAGGAACAAAAGTAAAATATGTATCAGTAGCTCACCCTCGAGCTAACGGTCAAGTTGAAAGAGCAAATGGGATGATCATAGATGCCTTACGAAAAAGGCTATATCGAGACAACGACACACATCCAGGAAGGTGGTATCACGAACTGCCTGCTTTGTAATTTGGGGCCTTCGAACTCAACCAAGCGAAATACTAGTGTTTCACCTTACTTCATGATATTTGGTGCTTTGACGATTGCCGGATGAAGTAGCATTCGGCTCACCAAGAACACGAACTACGATGAGGAAGCTACAAATGAAGTCGAAAAACTATCATAGATTCGGGTGAAGAACGGAATTTGGAAACGCTCCCAAGAACGGCTAAATATCTAGCATCCCTACGACGTTATTACAACAGGAACGTAAAAGAGAGACAGTTTGTGGTCGGAGATCTTGTCCTTAAGAGAATACAGAAAACTGACGACCATCACAAATTGTCGTCTCATTGGGAAGGACCTTTTCTAGTCAAAGCGATCACAAGACCCACAACTTATAAACTATGTACTCTAGACGATCCACCTAGAGATTTGCCAAATTCTTGGCATATAGAGCATTTAATCAAATTTTATGCCTGACACTAGGGCAATTATAATTGTTTCTAGTCACATAAAAGCAATACCACCATTTACATCGAAGCAAATCTGATGTTGTTACAAATAAATCGGTGCAAAGCACCACAAAAGTTTAATACCACAGCTGAGTTTTAAATCATTGTTCAGGGACAAGGTCTATCTTGTCAGCAACAACACAAGCAGTACTCCAGCAAGCTTTCTGCAATTCTCTGAGCTTTTCCGGAGAAGTATCTGCAGGCCTTCCAGATTCCAAACGCTTCAAATCCGCCCGAGGAAAGTGAGACTAGGCGAGAGCCAGGACACTCGACGCAACAAAACGGCTCCCTTTCCCAACAAATTCCTTGAGCAAACGCCAGGAACGACGACATTGATCTACAACAAATTCAGGAGCAGCAAGGGGATTTGTTGGTCTCACTTCACCCCGCGCAAGCACAGAAAACAAAGGCCGCAATCCGTCAGCCATGGATAGATAATGATCAGTTAAACACTGATTCTCATCTTTCAGCACGCCAAATTGGGCCATGTGACGGTCATGCATTTC
Source organism: Themeda triandra (assembly GCA_018135685.1). NCBI lineage: Eukaryota > Viridiplantae > Streptophyta > Magnoliopsida > Poales > Poaceae > Themeda > Themeda triandra. The sequence goes on along the minus strand of JAENPR010000985.1, from coordinate 146,873 downwards.
GCATAAAAACAACTTATAAGATACGCTAAGAACAAAACAACCGCAGAGAAGATAAAAAGGGAAATAGCGCACCTCGCGCCTCTTTTTCCAGGCGCTCAACTTCTGCATGAGCCTTCTTCTCTGCTCCAGCCAGCCGAGCAATTTCAGTAGTCATCAAAGCCTTATCAGTCTCCAAAGCTACAAAATATACAGTCAAGTACTATCATATCTTGTTAAAACCACAAACAACAAGAGTTAGTAAAACAAACCTTTGTTTTGCTCCTGAAGCGCTGCAACCTTTTTTAATAGGGAATCTTTCTCAAGTTCCCAAAGCTTTTCACGACCTTCGTGAACACGGATCTGCCGCTCTAAATCTTCATTACGCTTCCGAAGAAGGCCGTTTTCACACATGGTCGGTTTGAATTTCTCTATGCAGAGACGGCGCTCCTCAGCAACATCTTCAACCACCTGCAAAAAAGATCCTTTACAACAAACAAAACGGGAAAAATAGAACAATTCCCCAAAACAAGTACTAACCTTGATCCGAGCTCTGAGATCAGCAAACACTTGTTCAAATCCATCAGAAATGGCACCCCTGGTAACATTCTCAAAAATTTGCCACCTGCCATCGTCATCCTGACGAGCAATATAGCTGCGGCTACTAGGAATATGGGCACCAGAAGAAGTTCCCCCTCTGACCTCTTCCATTACCTCAGGGTGATCTGCAGTCGACGCACCGGGTTCAAAACTACCCAAACACATATTCAGATATCGATCACCTTCAGAAGGAGAAACCAGGGAGGAATCTAGCGCTAATCCTAGCAATGATGGCTGAACAGCACCAGTGGGTGCTACAATATTGACACCCTCAGTAACCACCGCAGGGTTAGCAACAACATTTTCAAGAACTGCCCCTGGATCCACAACAGTATCAGCAGCAGATGACACAACTTCAGGAACAGCTTCTTGATCCACAACAACATTGGCAGCAGGTGTTACAACTTCAGGAACAGCCTCTTGGTTCACAAAAGCAGTTCCAGCATCCACTAAGGCCTCAGGAACCAAGGGCTCCCTGCCCAAGTCATCAAAATAGGAGCCCTGACAACAAAAGTTTCACAACAGTCAAGAGAATTCAAAGCATATCAAAGATACAGAACAAAAAATTCATATACTTACAGTTCAGATTGCTCAAAATGAAGGTTGAACCAATCTGGCATATCGGTCTCCCTGTTCTGAACAGAAGTAGAAGATCCAATAACAGCATCAGCCTCAGTATCACGAGGCAACACAGCAGCAGAGGCATTCTGATCCTCCAAACCCTCAGCCAAATTACCAGGCTGGTCATCATTAGCCAAAAGCCCAGTCCCAATAAGCGGCAAAATAGGTTGATTCCCGAATCAACAACCAACCGAGGAGATACACGGGGGGGAGTATAATTCCGACCACCACTACGCTCAGTGCGCAAACGCTTACGTCGAGCAATTTCAGCAAGCGATAATTTGTCGTCAGAATCAGATTCAGAATCTGATGACTCCACAACCTGACGACAACGACGTTTCTGACAACTAGAAGCACAGGGCTGAAGAGATAAAGAACCCCCTGTCAGGACACCAGAATGTTTCTTCTTCTTCTCATAAACAACCTTCTGCTTTCCGGCAGCCTTAGACTGATCATCAACAGGCTCTGCGGTGTCATCATCAGCTTCCATCCTATCGATTCCCCGATCAAAGTCAGTACGCTGATATTGCAAAGCTTCTCCAGCAGGGAGATCATCAAGAGGAACACGAGAAACATAAATATGGTGACCCTATACATATAACAAAATTCAGCATCAAAACAACCAAACCAGGAAAGCACAGAAATAAGAAGATAAAAGATAAAGAAACATACTGGGGGAGGAGGCTGTCTCCAATCAAACGGCCTTCTTACGGGCTTAGGGATATGAGTATCATCCCCTCGTTTGAACATTTTCATGAGCCTCAAAGAGATATCATCGCGAAATTAGCTCGAGTCTCACGAGAAGGGTCGTCCTCTCCACGATACTCCCAAAGAAAGTTGAATCTCTCCTTCAGAGGCTGAATACGGCGAGAGATAAAAACTGCCGCCACTGTAAAACCATTCAGACCCTTGAAGTTCATCATCGCCAGTATTTCGTTTACTTCAATCATCTCAGTAGCATTTGGCTTATCCGACCAGAAATGATTGGGTTCAGGAATCTGAGTGATATCACAAGGAACAAGCCTCCCCTGTTCATTATCATTTACATAGAACCATTTCTTGAACCAATCCTTCACATTATCAGTGTGAGTAAAAGACAGCCAGCGCGAACGCATACCATCGCGAAGAGAAATGTAGCATGCTCCAGCTACTGGGCTACCTCCCAAATTCCCTCTCTTTTTCAATTCATAAAAATGACGAAAGACATTAAAATTCTGAGGAATTGCAAGATACAGCTCACAATACGCAACGAAGAGAGCAATCGTCATAATCGAATTTGGTTGGAGATTGTAGACAGATATCTTCCAAAGAATGCACAGTTCTACTAAGAAAGTGTGAAGCGGAATACCCAAGCCTTTGATGAAATAATCCTCGAAAACAACTATTTCACCATCATAAGGGCGGGGGAACGCCTCACCTCGCGGCGGCGCACGCCACACTCCAAAAGATGCTGGCGGAATCATACCGCCATCCGCCAAAGAGTTCAGAGATGCCGCCGTCGACTGAGTAGGCGACCAAAGAAGCTTCATCTGCTTCTCATATTCCTTCTCCTTCCTCTTCTCTGCTGCAGATTGATGCTTCTTCACCATGATCCTCGGAAGGGAAGGATGCGGTTACTCGGGCTAACCCTAGACACGGAGCACGGGAACAGAAGGAAGCGATTACAGGAACTGCAGGCGAAATGAAAGGAAGTAGTCCAAATGACGGCGGCACGAGTTTTTAACCACACTAGGGTTTTTTCCCTTTAATGGGCCAGAGGAACTGGGCCGCTCCAAAGCAAAAAAGGCTTTTGTGGTTAGTTTCCCTCTCCCCATTTAAATTCATAAAAGAACCATTTCTTTTTACAGACGCATAGCTTACCGCGGACAACCTGAAAGCTGGCCCAGTAAGCAAAGCTACTGACGGCCATTTAAGTCTGTCTTTTAGCTATAGTCTTAAAACAAATCGCTAAAAAGATCGGGTTCACAAAGAAAGGCTCCAACCCGTGACAAAGTTACGGTATAGCATCAACAATTCAACCCACACAATCCGACAGCTGAGCTGGGATTTTTTCGCCAATGATACCGGTTATTCTGGCACACAAATAGCTAAGCTATTTACTGGGTTAAGATTCAAAACCATGGTCTCACAGCCACACTGGGGACTGAGTTAAGTAGCAAAGCTACCTTAACTTAATCATGACAGAGTCATGGCATGGTTCAAACCCACCAGCCCAAATGAAATTTGGCCTGCTCGGTCTCACTCAAAGAGTGGTCGGAAACACATAAAGCACGATACTATAGCCAGGTCGTCTTTTTTAGACCCTGACATAACGTGTTCCACCTCATCTCAGGTTCAGGGACTATGTGGGCCCACGTCACCTCAGAGGTGACATGGGCTAGATCTTTCTTTTAGAGCTTGCTGCAACATATACTATCTTACAGCAACCTCGGGGACTACGTGGGCCCACGTCATTTTGCATGACTCGGCCTGATCTTTTTTCTCTACAAAGAAGTTTAGTTCAAAACTAAGCTCAAACGATGAACAGTTACGATAGATACCATGTGATGGCAGGCATCACATACTAACGAGAGCCCACGTCTCCAGATTTGGGACCCTTTCAAAATTCTTTTTTCTTTTCAGGAGCATCATAAATCTTTTGGTCAAACCAAAGCGTCAAACAAGTGTAGAGAAAAGAGTGGTCAAAAACACAAGACGGTCCTCCAGCACTGCTCGGACCATATGTCGAACGTGTGTCCGACCACCCATTCTCACTTAACCAAACGAAGACGGTGTTTTTCTCCTCAAGATCCATGATGCTCGGGGACTAGCTGTGGAGGTATAAACTCCATATACCCTCACGGCCTAGTTTGGGCCGACACGCTATCACCAGGCCGGCCCATCAAGCTTCAAGACCGATCGGCCCAGGCTGGTCGGACAGCCTAAAACGGGCAAGATTATCAAAGACCGACAAGGAGGATAGACCTAGCTGAGATAGGAAAGTTTAGACTTATAAAGCATGTAAATTTAGTACCGAGATAGGCTAGATCGACTTGTAACCTTGCTCCCCGTAATATATAAGGAGAGCAAGGACCCCCGTGCCGAGGACGGAAGAATGCGGCATAACGCACGACTCACACATCCACATCATAATCGAAACAGAGAGCGGGACTAGGGTTTTACGCATCCTTGCGGCCCGAACACAGGTAAACCTCGCGTGATTGTTCTCTCGTTTACGTCTTGCTTGCAATCACGTACGCCTTCCACCAATCCATTACCGGTCAGGGCATACCCCTGGTCGGACTATCGCCGATATTTCATCGACAGTCGCCATGGTAGGTTGTCGACATTCGTTCCAGATCCAAGCGCGAGGAATCTATTTCAGCAAGAATTTCAGATGCTCCCAAGTCACGAGAGACTTGGGCAAGTGAGACCATTGGAAAGGCTCATATGCAAAAATTTGAACCTAATATGTGTGATTGTGTAATAATATGTATTTTTCAGACTTGTGTTAGATGCATGCAGTTGGTTCTGAATCTGCAGCATCATTAGAGGTGTGGTGTGGTGGGATTGATGAGTTGGAACCATATGCCAGCTCATATTATCTATTCTTACCCTTATTCTTGTGGAGTTTTTCTAGCTCCCACAGCAGGCCACGTTGTCTGCATTTCATATCCATCCGATTCCCAATCAACGCCCGCCAACACACCCGCTGCAGCCTAGCAACTGGAAAAGATCATGGCAGCCCAAAGAAGCAAACAAGTGGCCCAACGCACTCGCAAGTCGGGCCTGCCCAGCATGCCTTCCACGTGCGGCCCGATGGCGCAAAGAATGATAGCCGCGGAGGAAGCGCAAGCCGAGCCCGGGCGGCGGCACGGCCCAAAGCCGGCTTTGTCGTCGGCCTGCAAAACAAAGAGGCCAGCTGCACCCCCTTTTTCCTCTTTCTGGTCCACGGACCGGCCCATCTAGAGCCCCCACGCGGCCAGTAAGGCCCAGCAGGCCAGCAGTGTAACTGAACCGACCAATTAATATAAACATAATGTACTAATGATGTCGCTTAAGCAACTTAATTAGCACATGACGCTTATATCAACCCGGTAGTCCGTGAAACCACGAAGGATTTCAAACTTTCCACAATACAGCCCAGACCGAATTAAGTTCAACATAAAACCGTTCATAGTAATACATAAGTTCACAAGTAATTGATTACATCGGAGTTTATGAAATAGTTATTACAATGCCAAGTTAAAAACCAAACTGCGGAAGCAAAATAAAGTGTTGTTTTACAAACGCACACTTAGTTCAAAATAGTTCCTGGTCCTTCATCAAATCCAGCAAAAGCATAGAGGTATGAGATATAAGAGATGACCTTGCCCAAGGTCTAATCCTCCCGTAGTGGGATACAGGTCCATCTTGTTGCCACAGCAAGGGTCTTATGATCTGCAACAAGTGGGAATAAAACCCTGAGTACAAGAAGGTACTCAGCTAGACTTACCCGTCATAAACCAAAAATAAAGTGACACCAAGGAGTATGCAAGGCTTTATGAGTGGGGTAGCTGACTCATTTAAACTTGCGATAAAAGATGAGCTTATTAAATAATCATTTAGTGATAAAGGACTCTCTAACTTATTATCTTTTAGGTTGGATCCTGACATCACTAGGTTAGCACCTGTACTATTCCAACTCCAGGGTATGAGCAATCAAAACTATCCTATCCTTCAGGTTGAGCATACCAGCATCAACAACATAGAACCATAACCATCCTATTTTTCACAATGATTTGCGACAGTGCCGCTGCTCGGTCAAGTGTTCACCGTCCGGAACGATGGCGATTATAATCGATTGCAAACCAGTGGCGGGTATTCCTCACACAAACCACACGTCTCCCATCGGAGTCGATTAGATCACCTTGGTCTATTCGGGTGGAAACACGGATTTCAACGAATACGGTTGCACCGGGGCATGCCCGGCTACCAGGTACCTCCGGCGCGACCGGCCACGGCTTTAATACCGCGCCCGTGGGCAACACACTCAACTCCGTTGAAATTCCGGCCCAAACATCCTCAAGGCTTCGCGGTCGGATGTCCGCATCCTTCCAGGCTATCGTGAGGCATTGTTCAACATGATCCGAGGACGTACAAAGCCATAGTCCCATTAAGTGACATCGCCGGAGTTTCCGTGGTCTAACACACCACAAACTCCGACTAGTCGTGATTTAACAAGGCCACATGGTTATGTTCTCTAACCAACCTCCATTTATCAACCAAAGGGTAGTAACCACCTACCTCGCGGATGAGGGTCAATCACCCGTCTTCTACCGATCTAATTAAGCGGTGCTAAGCATAAGCGTGATCCCGAACTTAATAGGGTAAAGGTATTCGGTGGATCAAGGTACTCATAATGCGATAACGGTTCCAAGTAACGCCTATAAACTTAATGCATCATAAACAATAAAGGACGCAAAGTAAATCATTTTGCAAACCGTAGGAGAAATGCTCCGGGGCTTGCCTTCCTAATACGACCAATGTTGAAGCTCCCAGCACTTGATCACTCCACGTCTGGTTCCTGGTTCTCGATCACTTCACGTGCCGTTGTTCCCCTTGGTGACTCCTCTTTTGGATCCTTATCCCACGTCACGTTCTGTTCTCCTAGCGATCCTGTATGATGCGGGTGCATGCATGAATACTAAGAATACATAGTGTATGATAATGCGGATGCGTGCTTTGCTTGACTCTTTCTACAAGGTAGTCAACATCATCCAAGAACGTGTACCAAAAGCACATGTCATCTAGTACGTTTTCTACTACAACAATGTAATCCTAGTATACTATTTAACCACCCATCATACCACTAATCACCTTGAACACCTGACAATAAGCCTAGCACACAACATCACTTATTCAAGCATCAATACTAGTCCTAACCATATAACTAACAGATCAGTAAATAAATCGTAACTAAATAACCATAGACCCTATGGATATGAATGAAGACATTCTGGAAAGCTTATGAAATTCTCCATCAAACATATGAAGACATCACAAACTGATTCCCAGGTTAACTACACCTAAAATACAGAACATCAGGACTGATTCTGGAAAAACAGCCACTAAAACAGCCCTGGTGACCATCTTGTCACACCCATAACTCTTAAACTATTCATGCAATGACCATGAAACTTTAACAGTAGATGGTCAAGCTAACACACTAACTATCATCTTTAGGCAAGTTAACCAGAAACCCAACTTATAAATAGATTAGCCTATCCTCAATGGACTTAACCCCTAGTTGGAACATCCAAGGGTTGAACAGGAGCACCATGATTGGCTACTCCTAAAATCCTACAAAAATTATAGTAGACATAGCATGGCAGTACTAGTCTACCATCCCAAAATCACACCTTTTGGATGAACCTACTGACCTATGCATAATTCACAAGACAGCACAATTAATTGGACCTATAAATACTTTGTATTATGAAATATGGCCAACTCATGTGTTAATCACATCAATGACTTCCTAAGGGCATATGAACATCCCACAAAAATAATTAAATCTTAACTTGAAGTAAAGACCCTATTTATGAATTTTATCAAGATAAAGGCAATAATAGGCACTTGAACTACAACTCTATATAATTACACTAGACATACAAGTGATAACTTTTTCCTAGATAGAGCATCTCAAAACAAGACCAACAAGACCAAAATCACATTTTTCTGAGCATCCTAGAATTATTATGCATTTTTAAAGATAAACAACAATTAAACCACTTGAAACATTTTAAATAAAACTATACAGAAACTTCACTCAAACATGACATAACATATTTTTCCCAGATAGTACACTTCACAAGGATTACAACAAGACCAAGATCACCTAATTTGGACACTCCTAGCTTGAGATATGATTTTTCAAAACCTTTTATTCAAATCTGCCCAAAAACCATTTTTTTTAAAATCGACCCTAAAATGCTACGCGTACACGAACTGCACCCCGAGGCGCATCTTCGCTAAATCCACCCGCGAAGCGTACCTGAACACGTGACTGATGACGTCACCCATGACGTCATGATGACGTCACCCGGGGCCCGCATGTCATGCACCCGGACCCAGCTATGCTGACGTCAGCAATGACGTCATCGATGACGTCATCGGGACCTACACGTCATGGACACTGGTGGCGCATTTTACACAAAAGACCCCGACTTTTCCCAAAATTAATCGAGGACTAATCCAAAGACCTATGGGTGTGTCGCCTATTTTACACCGGGACCCTCACCATTCCTAGAATTCTAAACCGCGTGGTCCTTAGGAGGAGGAAGATCGGGAAGCGACATGGGCTCGCCGTTCTCGGCCGGGGAGGCTCGCCGGCGGGGACCGAGGGCGGCGGAGCTCCGCGGGGCCACGACGCACCCGTAGGTGGTCTCGGCTTCGCTCGCGGTGGCCCGTGGCGGCACCGGCACGCGAGACCGCGGCTCGACGGCGTGGTGGTTCGGCGGTCTCGGCGATGCGGGTCGCGGCGGCTCAAGCCTAAGGGGGCCTCGGCCGGCGGCGTCGAGGGACGGACGCGGCGGTGATGATGGAGGAAGGTGGTTGCGGAGGAGGAACGCCGCGCGAGCCGCGGCTCGGAGGAGCCGGCGACCTTCGGGCAAGGCCGACTTGAACATCCCCGTGGCGGCGTCCATGGCGGGCGCGCGTTGCTAGGCGAGTGGGGACGCTCGGAAGGGATGATGGAAAGCGGGCGAATGCGGAGGGAGCGGCGCGGCGAGCGCTATAAAAGCGGCCATGGTGCTCTCCAATTTGGCCGGAGGGGAAAAGGTCACGGCGCGGGAGATGGAGATAGCGAGTGCGGCGGGTGTCTTAAAGGCGCTATGCTCGTCCCACTTGGACCGAGAGTCACGGGGAAAGCGGGAGAGGGGAAGCGAGGGCGGCGGCCATGGTGCTCGACGCAGCGGGCGGCGCGGCGCGCCGAGCGGGACCGGCCGAGCACTCGAGTGCGCGTGCGGCACCGTGCTCTCCTCGACTCAGGGCGCGCGGCAGCGGGCACGCGGCGCGGCGGGCCGGGCAGCGGCAGCCGTGCTGCGGCGGCTCGATGCCCGCGCGCGAGACGGAGGGGAAAAGAGAGGTGGGCGATGACATGTGGGGCCCGGGGTGGGTCCCACCTTTTTTTGTCTTTACTTGTAAATTTTGACCGGCCATAATTTGAAAACTAAAGCGAATTTGAAAAAACTCAAAACATGAAAGTTTCTCAAAATAATGAGAGAATAACTTTCATGTAGAAAGTTTTTGCTAATTCGGCCTAGATTTGAAAGTGTGAATTTGGCCCAAATTTGAATTATAAAAATATTATTAAATAGTATTTAGACACTTTTTTTTTGGCCATTTTGAAGGGCTAAAAAGCATTTTCATGACTTGGTGTAAAAACAAAGTTTTCTCCAAATAATTTTCTGCATAAACTTTGTTAAAGCTCCATTTTGAGAAAAACATCACAAATATGATTTCTTGCAACAACTTTGAAAACCCTATTTGCATTTTCATACAAGCACTCAAACAATTTTCTACCACACAATGCAATAATGATGCTTATGAGGTGATCATGCCCATGAGATGCAAGATTTAGCTAAGCCAATAATTGGGGGTTGTTACAGCCTACCCCCCTTAAAGAAATCTCGCCCCGAGATTTAAAGCAAGAAAGGGAGAAGAGGAGAAATAAGATTTTTATTTCATAGATCCGGATTTACATCGAGGATTACACGACTCTGATACAAAGCCTCTCAAGATTTGGGAGAACAAGGCTATGAGAAATACACGAGAATCATTAGCCTAATCCAGATAGAGACTGATACAGGGACAATGGAGACACACGATGAAAACGACGCTCCAAAACGTCAAGAATGTCCACAAGAACCAGAAAACCTCGAGTGTGAACTCAACCATCGTGAACCCAACCAGCAAGATCAATCCAAAACAGATCGAACTTCCTCCATGAAATACATATCTTTCTTCCCCTCAAATCGGCGACTCTGGATCCACAAACAAACACCAATCTTACCACTCGCTCCCGATGATCCTCTCTTTCCAAAGCGATGGCTTTCTCAAGCTTCTTTCTATAAGAGCAAGGTTTCCGATTTGGGGATGGAAAAAGAAGAAATGCACGTAGAACAACATCCACGACGTGAAGTGGGCGAGAGATGATGCAAGGCACCGAGTGGAAGGCGGGAGGAAGAAGATGGACGACGAGTCACTCACGCACGGCGTGAAGAAGATAAAGGAGAGAATGGATTCGCTCGGCGGGAGAAAGCACGAGTGACCGTCTTTTGATCAAAGCCGAGAAGTAGAGGGAAAAGGGGTCCGGCACGGAGACGAGGACGAGGCGCGAGGGCCGACGGGGCGACGGGATAAAGGAGGGTTCACTATGCGGAGTCTTTGCGAGTGCGGCACCACGATCACGGACACGGTGCACAAGTGGGCCCCCTAGGATTGCAACGGTTCTCTTCTCGGTTGACTTGATGCGAATATTCGGCTTTTGTAGAAAACAAGGTGACCATTCCGGTTGTCCACCTATTCATTTTTCCACTTTCAAGACCATTATCCAAAGACATTCTTCTACTTATCCCATACTTTCAATCGTGATGTCAAATCCTTTTCTTCAACTTGAAGTATGAAGATGACGGAATAGTATGATGTACTCTCTCATTAAACCCCAAATTTACAACTCACGAGGGCGGCAGTTATCGCAAGGCGTAACCAACAATTACCCTATTGGAGGCATCAAAGGGTTTAATGTGAGAGAATCTGCTACTCACATCATCAAACACATCAAATGGTGCTTCAACCCTCAAATGATTTACCACTACGAAGCGAGTCAAACGAGGTTTGCACATCTTCAAGCTAAATCCAAATCAAGTTTCTTGTCAATAAGAATAGCATCTCGCAATACTTTCTACAATATCACCAAGGACTTGTGTGAGCAAAGGGCAAGTTAATTGGCTATCCTCATTGGATTCCTTGAGGTGAGTTCAGACACGACATAATCATACATAAGAGCACAAGCTAATGTATGCTAATATGAACCGGCTAGACCGACGAAGTCCACTCTTTTGCATATAGAAGTCAAAGTTCTTAGGTCAAAGACATCCAAATCATCTCATGTAGAAATCAAAATTCCTAGGTCAATGATTCTCTCGATTCCATAGAAACCAACCAATTGCCTCTCTTATAGCACCAAAACGGTAACATGAGCGGAGGCTTTGGCACCGACTCGAATTACCAATTCCTTTCTATAAGTCATGCTCTCGAAGCAAGGATTTGTTGAGTTTTGTTATCCAACAAAATTCCTTTCCGATGATAAGCGTGCCAATCTTTCTTTCAGAGCGTTGTCTCTACTAACCAAATTCTCATATTCAGACGACTTGTCGTTTGATACTCAAAGCGAGAAATGTATGTTGGAAACTCCAATGATTATACCCAAGCACTTGTACGATGCGTACCCAATGCATAGTTGAATCCGACACCATGACTCTTGAACTCATGACCGAGATGCAACCCCAAAATTGTTGCCATAATCCGTTTAAAGAAGTTTTTGTCTCGAAGAATTTCCTTCATTGTCTCCCATAAGGCATGAATACTCCATAAAGCCTTAGAATACCTAGTAGATGTATAGGAGTTCTAAGTCTCTACCGAGGAGTACCATGGAATAGGAAACCATTCTCTTGATCAGACAAACACCGGATATAGTCCTTTGTCTACCACCTCTTGTGGTCCAATGAGTCTTACTGAAAACGATCTCATTCTCTTTGATTTGCCTGATTTTTGCTCTTCGGGGAAAATATCATAAGAGATTGGATGATGAATATCGAGAGGAAATCAAGGTAGGTTCACGCAAAATGACATCTCGAGGCAATCTCTGTAATAGGTCGAGATCAACAATCGTGATACCTGCGCGTGCCGAGCAGCACATCCATGTGTCTGCAGCCACAGGGTGCTCTCAGTTTCGTCGCGGCACCATCAGTCATTAATCAGGACTCCATTACAAATCTTGCGTTTGAAATGCAATTCCACATGATTGAAGGTATTCTTGCACGAATAAGCATTACGTGCAAGGCAAAAATGAGATATACGAAAGATAGTCACAAGAACACAAGGTAATAGGAAAAGGTCAACTACATCAATTTGTAGCAACCTACTGTCATAATATCATGGCGGGATTTGAATGTGGGTAGATTGCATTAACAAGGATATGCATAAACAAACATTCAAGGGAGGTTTTATGACAAAGATGTTGTCTTGGCTTAGACGAAACAATGGATCATGATTAATAATTACAATACCTGCGTACCCCTAGTAGTCCATCTTAGGTGCGTCCACCGAAATGGTCTAGGTTCTTGTCGCGGCACGGTAACATATTAACCGAGACAATATTGCCATGACTATGACCAATAGAATAACTCACCAAATAATCGAATTATATACGATATCTTGTACAACTAAACTATGTGCACAAGACAAGGTAAAGGAATTACCGAGATTTTAAAATTGAGGATAGCAAGGAATATTTTTGAACGACATAGCATGTGCTTCATACTATGATCGCGTCGTTCCCAAGTGATGATTAATAACAATATTCACTTAACAATTGGTCTAGGCATGTGACAACAAGAAACCAATGTCAACATATCATTATAGACCGAGAGGAATAGAAGTGAATTTACATGGACAAGGATAGAATACAAATTTGACCAACGACTGATTTTGATGTCCAAAATGCATGACATATAAAACTTGTTCTTGCAGGCTACATAGGACCCAATACATCAACAAACACGCTAAGTGATTCATAATCACTAACCCACAAACCATTGTACCATCTGCTTAGGAATACAGGTCATTACAATTGGTCTGCTCAAAAGAAAACATAACATTCTTACTAAAGACTTCTCATCAAGCTTACTCCTCATGGTCATGGTCCATGTCCTCAATACTTTCTGCATTTCCAGTATTCGCACTATCAATGTTGGGCACTATCTGAAGTCCTTCCTCATCCACACCAAGAGAATTGGGGTGAAGCTGGTTGTAGACCCGTAGCAGTTCTCCTTGCAAAGCACCACTGATGACCTCTAATGCAAGCACTTGCTCCCTCAGATGGTATTCCTCATTCCAAGCTTCATTTCGTTGTTGCTCAACTATACCAAAGGCTTGTTGCCATTGACCAAGCAGGGCAAGCAACTCCCGAAACCGACTTTGTGCCACAAAGGTCTCATGAACAAGACATTTTCTCTTTGAATGGCCCGATCTTTGGAGATTGTCATCTGCTCAAGCAATGTGGTCGATCTTTCAACTTCCTCTTCGTATTCTTTCTTCATCTCTCGCTTAAATGAGGTGACGTAGACGAACTCGCGATTAAGGGATTCCAATGCATTCTCCGAGGCGGGAGTAACTCTTCATCATAGCAAACATTGCGCTACTAGCGGGACCATTGCTTTGTTCTCGGCCTCATCCTTACCACCGACAAGTGCGGTCTCACTAAGTTGATGCCACACAACATGGTATGGGTCACCCTTAGGAAACACACCCGCGGGCACGAGCAACCTCTTCGGGGCATCTTTTGAGCAAATCTCGTAGTGCCTTGTATGCAACCACGTTTGCACCTTCCCCGAGGATTCCTACCTCGAGCAATGAACCGATGTCCACACCAAAGTGATGCTCCTTCACTCTTGGCGGGAATTACTACTTCAATAGGAAGCAAACTCATACGCCGACTCTCCAGGCTCCTTACTCCACGATAGCGAGATTCTTTACCCGTGGGATAACCCACTGAGTGCAGAATTCGCCATAGCAATGAAGGCATTCCATATTCCTTTAGAAACTTTTGGCACCACGTGGCTCACGGGTGGCAAACTGCTGATGCAAAACTTTTCCCTTGGTTGACTTGGATTTGATGCGCTTCATTCTTGCCATCTGTCCAACCGAATCACAACGCTCATGAGATGGAGATTAAGTTGGGGACTTTTATCGAAAGAGAGAATCATTCTTTTATTAGGGAAGAAAGAATGCAGTTGCCATGAAATGATTATGTGTCATGATGCATGCACGCTTCCGTACGTCCTCACAAATCTGGAAATTAATAAATTCTAGCGTTTTAGACGGTGGCATACCAACGTGCTCTCTTATAGCGTAAACTAGTCGGGCTACACGATCTTGCGTAGTTAGTGTACCTGCAGAAAATTCATTTCAGCCCAATATCCCAATGAATGCAAGCGACGTAAAAATCCACGCACCTTCCGAACAAGGTGAAATCTCCGATTACTTGCACCCATTCCCGAGTGCATACTACCCAACAAGTCATCAGAAGACGACACCCTCACATGGGGTACCTTCTTATAAATATGTGTGAACATGTATATAATCCAGCACCAATAAGCACTCCCCTAGATCGGCATTCGTCCGATCATGCTCTCACAACTCACACTTACCTGAGCGTTGAACCAACCTTACCTTGACGTAGAGGCAAAATTATCCATACATAACCATTCAAGTGAATGGCCCTCATACATATCCGTCGTGTATGAGCACAACAAATAGAAAATATGATGCAGTAATCCCCCAAGTTAGTACTGATATAAGCCACCTAAAGTCCTTAATTGGGCATAAAGGATATGACTGGTCCAAGGCACATATATATAAGTTTTGAAAACCACACACTTTTTGAAAAGCCTATATATGGGATTATGTGGCTATAAGTTTGTAATTACTGTTACAAAACAAATTCTTTTTGTTTTTAAATATACTTACGCACAGTAATACGTTGAACCTGCTCCGATGCCAGCTGTAACTGAACCGACCAATTAATATAAACATAATGTACTAATGATGTCGCTTAAGCAACTTAATTAGCACATGACGCTTATATCAACCCGGTAGTCCGTGAAACCACGAAGGATTTCAAACTTTCCACAATACAGCCCAGACCAAATTAAGTTCAACATAAAACCATTCATAGTAATACATAAGTTCACAAGTAATTGATTACATCGGAGTTTATGAAATAGTTATTACAATGCCAAGTTGGAAACAAAACTGCGGAAGCAAAATAAAGCGTTGTTTTACAAACGCACACTTAGTTCAAAATAGTGCCTGGTCCTCCATCAAATCCAGCAAAAGCATAGAGGTATGAGATATAAGAGATGACCTTGCCCAAGGTCTAATCCTCCCGTAGTGGGATACGGGTCCATCTTGTTGCCACAAGGGTCTTATGATCTGCAACAAGTGGGAATAAAACCACGAGTACAAGAAGGTACTCGGCTAGACTTACCCGTCATAAACCAAAAATAAAGTGACACCAAGGAGTATGCAAGGCTTTATGAGTGGGGTAGGCGACTTATTTAAACTTGCGATAAAAGATGAGCTTATTAAATAATCATTTAGTGATAAAGGACTCTCTAACTTATCATCTTTTAGGTTGGATCCCGACATCACTAAATTAGCACTGTACTATTCCAACTCCGGGGTATGAGCAATCAAAACTATCCTATCCTTCGGGTTGAGCATACCAAGCATCAACAACATAGAACCATAACCATCCTATTTTTCACAATGATTTGCGACGGTGCCGCTGCTCGGTCAAGTGTTCACCGTCCGAACGATGGCGATTATAATCGATTGCAAACCACCAGCGGGTATTCCTCACACAAACCACACGTCTCCCGTCGGAGTCGATTAGATCACCTTGGTCTATCGGGTGGAAACACGGATTTCAACGAATACGGTTGCACCAGGGCATGCCCGGCTACCGTGTACCTCCGGCGCGACCGGCCACTGGCTTTAATACCGCGCCTGTGGGCAACACACTCAACTCCGTTGAAATGCCGGCCCAAACATCCTCAAGGCTTCGCGGTCGGATGATCGCATCCTTCCAGCTATCTGTGAGGCATTGTTCAACATGATCCGAGGACGTACAAAGCCATAGTCCCATTAAGTGACATCACCGGAGTTTCCGTGGTCTAACACACCACAAACTCCGACTAGTCGTGATTTAACAAGGCCACATGGTTATGTTCTCTAAACCAACCTCCATTTCCTCAACCATAGGGTAGTAACCACCTACCTCGCGGATGAGGGTCAATCACCCGTCTTCTACCGATCTTATTAAGCGGTGCTAAGCATAAGAACGTCCTCCCGAACTTAAAAGGGTAAAGGTATTCGGTGGATCAAGGTACTCATAATGCAAGAACGGTTCCAAGTAACGCCTATAAACTTAATGCATCATAAACAATAAAGGACGCAAAGTAAATCATTTTGCAAACCATAGGAGAAATGCTCCGGGGCTTGCCTTCCTAAAACGATCAATGTTGAAGCTCCCAGCACTCGATCACTCCACGTCTGGTTCCTGGTTCTCGATCACTTCACGTGTCGTTGTTCCCCTTGGTGACTCCTCTTTGGATCCTTATCCCACGTCACGTTCGTTCTCCTAGCGATCCCGTATGATGCGGGTGCATGCATGAATACTAAGAATACATGGTATGATAATGCGGATGCGTGCTTTGCTTATTCTTTCTACAAGGTAGTCAACATCATCCAAGAACGTGTACCATAAGCACATGTCATCTACTACTTTTTCTACTACAACAATGTAATCCTAGTATACTACTTTAACCACCCATCATACCACTAATCACCTTGAACACCGACAATAAGCCTAGGACACAACATCACTTATTCAAGCATCAATACTAGTCCTAACCATATAACTAACAGATCAGTAAATAAATCGTAACTAAATAACCATAGACCCTATGGATATGAATGAAGACATTCTGGAAAGCTTATGAAATTCTCCATCCAACGTATGAAGACATCACAAACTGATTCCCAGGTTAACTACACCTAAAACACAGAACATCAGGACTGATTCTGGAAAAGCAGCCACTAAAACAGCCCTGGTGACCATCTTGTCACACCCATAACTCTTAAACTATTCATGCAATGACCATGAAATTTTAACAGTAGATGGTCAAGCTAACACACTAACTATCATCTTTAGGCAAGTTAACCAGAAACCCAACTTATAAATAGATTAGCCTATCCTCAATGGACTTAACCCCCTAGTTGGAACATCCAAGGGTTGAACAGGAGCACCATGATTGGCTACTCCTAAAATCCTACAAAAATTATAGTAGACATAGCATGGCAATACTAGTCTACCATCCCAAAATCACACCTTTTGGATGAACCTACTGACCTATGCATAATTCACAAGACAGCACAATTAATTGGACCTATAAATACTTTGTATTATGAAGTATGGCAAACTCATGTGTTAATCACATCAATGATTTCCTAAGGGCATATAACATCCCACAAAAAGAATTAAATCTTAACTTGAAGTAAAGACCCTATTTATGAATTTTATCAAGATAAAGGCAATAATAGGCACTTGAACTACAACTCTATATAAATTACACTAAACATGCAAGTGATATCTTTTTCATAGACAGAGCATCTCAAAACAAGACCAACAAGACCAAAATCACATTTTTCTGAGCTTCCTAGAATTACTTATGCATTTTTAAAGATAAATAACAATTAAACCACTTGAAACATTTTAAATAAAACTATACAGAAACTTCACTCAAACATGACATAACATATTTTTTCCAGATAGTACACTTCACAAGGATTACAACAAGACCAAGATCACCTAATTTGGACACTCCTAGCTTGAGATATGATTTTTCAAAACCTTTTATTCAAATCTGCCCAAAAACCATTTTTCGAAAAACCGACCCTAAAATGCTACACGTACACGAACTGCACCCAGAGGCGCATCTTCGCTAAATCCACCCGCGAAGCGTACCCAGGCACGTGACTGCTGACGTCACCCATGACGTCATGATGACGTCACTCGGGGCCCGCATGTCATGCACCCGGACCCAGCTATGCTGACGTCAGCAATGACGTCATCGATGACGTCATCGGGACCTACACGTCATGGACACTGGTGGCAGCATTTTGCAGAAAGACCCCTGTCTTTTCCCAAAATTAATCGAGGACTAATCCAAGAACTGCTGTGTCTGCCTATTTTACACCAGGACCCTCACCATTCCTAGAATTCTAAACAGGAGGTCCTTAGGAGGAGGAAGAGCAGGGCGCGACATGGGCTCGCCGTTCTCGGCCGGGGAGGGCTCGCCGGCGGGGACCGAGGGCGGCGGAGCTCGCGCGGACCACGACGCACCCGGCCCCGGTGGGCTCGGGCCGCGCGCGGTGGCCCGTGGCGGCCTCGCCACGCGGGCGCGAGACCGCGGAGGTCGGGCCGCGGCGTGGTGGTTCGGCGATCTCGGCGTCCGGCCGGCCGAGGAACGGACGCGGCGGGCCGGTGGTTGGCGGCGCGGCGCGCGGCCGCGCGTGATGATGGAGGAAGACGAGGGCGGAGGAGGGAACGCGCAGCAACATCCCGTGGCGGCGGCCATGGCGAGCGGGCAAGGGCGAGGCCGACTGGTTCCGGGGGCGGGGAGGAAGCGGGCGAATGCGTTGGCTCGGGCGGCGAGCGAGGCGCGACGTGGTGGTGATGATGGAATTTGTCCCGGAGAGGGCGGTCACGGGCGGGAACGAAAGCGGTGGCGAGCGGCGGCCATGGCGCTCGCTCCCGCGGCGCGGGGCGAGCGGGAAAAGGAAGCGGGGCGGGGATGGAGATAGCGACGGCGTGCGGCGGGTGTCTTAAAGGCGCTATGCGGTCCCACTTGCGGAGTCACGGGCGTGCGGTGCGAGTCGCGGGACAGACGGCGGCCATCCGGTGCTCGCGCGACGACGCGATGGCGGCGCGCTGGGTCGAGGGACCGGGCCGAGCACTCGAGTGCGCGTGCGGCACCGCTCCTCGACTCGGAGCGGCGCGTGCGGGGCATCGGCAGGCCGGGCAGCGGCCGCGCTGCAGCGGCAGCGATGGCAGCGGCGGCTCTGCCTGCGCCCGCGAGCGCGAGAGCAGAGAGGGGAAAAGAGAGAGGTGGGTGATGACATGTGGGGCCCGGGGTGGGTCCCACCTTTTTTCCCGTCTTTACTTGAAAATTTTGACCGGCCATAATTTGAAAACTAAAGCGAATTTGAAAAACTCAAAACATGAAAGTTTCTCAAAATAATGAGAGGAATAACTTTCATGTAGAAAGTTTTTGCTAATTCGGCCTAGATTTGAAAGTGTGAATTTGGCCCAAATTTGAATTATAAAAATATTATTAAATAGTATTTAGACACTGTTTTGGCCATTTTGAAGGGCTAAAAGCATTTTCATGACTTGGTGTAAAAACAAAGTTTTCTCCAAATAATTTTCTGCATAAACTTTGTTAAAGCTCCATTTTGAGAAAAACATCACAAATATGATTTCTTGCAACAACTTTGAAAACCCTATTTGCATTTTCATACAAGCACTCAAACAATTTTCTACCACACAATGCAATAATGATGCTTAGGTGATCATGCCCATGAGATGCAAGATTTAGCTAAGCCAATAATTGGGGGTTGTTACAAGCAGGCCTCCCAGACCACCAAATATTTCACTTACATAGGCCCACAACGACCACCAGCACATTTCCAGATTTCAGAGCAACAACAAGCGGCACTTCCTCTCTTTTTTCTTCCAAATTGTCAACAAATGTCATTCCAAATCATGTGCAAGTAATTCTAGATAGATTCCAAATGTTCCAACACATTATTATTACATGCTCAATTTATAAATTATTTAAAACAATCAACCTTGCGGCCCATCTTATAGGACTCGCAATATCATCTCCTCCTTTTTCCTTCCTCCCGCGCGAATGCGCGGGGTTCCGGCTAGTTGTAATAATAATCATATGGTTTGTGAACGTATCAGTTCATGGTTTTCTTTTGGCTATTAAATTATGCTAGTAAATTATAACTCATGGAACAAGTATACTCTGCTTCCAGTACAATATTTAAACACTGTGAGAATGCTCTGTTCTATCAAAAATGCTTTCGCCATATCACATTGTGTACTGCTGGAAAATGTATAACAGATATGGCTTTATGTCAAAAATTTAATGATGGCATCACTAAAATACTGACTTTGCAATATTTTTATATATTCCCTATAAAGTCACAGGTCAAGCACAAAAATCAGCTGTGCTGTTGCTTCGATAGCTTAGAAGCGTCATGGTTTGCAGGATGATAGAAGGCGCATCGTAAAAATCAGCTGGAATAGGGCATGACGAGAGAAGGGCTCCTTGTTAGCGATGTCTTAGAATTGGAGTTCTGGGAAGGCAGCCAGAAGAGGAACAGGGCGAGACGAGGTCTGCTTAGTATAGAAACGAGTTTATTGTTTACAAGTTGCCTTCTCTCTGAAGAAGCTACGGATTAAGGTTTTCTTTGGTTGAGGAACAAGAAGCTACGAAATAGTAAATACAAAAGAGCGTGCGGTGGCAGCGTAGATCACTGGGTAGTTGTGTTGCAGACCACGAAGCCCAGAGTGCTGCAGACGACGTCACCTGGCCTGTTGTCGTATTTCCATCAGGCGATGCAGTAGTGGAGCCTGACGCCGGAGCCGCCTTTGGAACATTAGCGCTGACATTACCCCTGCTTTCGTGCGTGGTTGGTCCCAGAATCCAGATCCTAGCGCGAGGAAACTGTTGCTGCAAGAATTCTAGATCCTGCCATGTGAAGTATGCCCAATGGACAAGGCCTTGCTGAATGGAGTGGTTGCCTTTCTGAACAGAATGGCGCTGAAGAATTTTGTCGGGAATATTTCCAGACTGGGACAGCGTGGCCGCCGCTGGAGCAAGTGGCCCGCCGGAGTGCGTGTCCTCTAGGACGCGCAGGCCACCGCAACGCGGGGTCACAAGGGTGTGCAAGCAATCGGAGTGTGCTATACTGCTATGTATGATCATGACACGTGTTAATTTCATTTTTACAGACTTAGGCATGTTGTTGGTTCTTTTTTTTAGATTACACAGTACAACGCAAACGCTCAACACGCATGCACACTCATCCCTATGAACACACGTACGCAAATCCTACCAGCTTATTTTCCTGTACTAACAATCATATGGATTGTAAACGTATCAGTTCATCATGCTTTTTCTCTTGGCTACAATATTATGCTAGTAAAATACAATTGATGAAACAAGTATACGTTGCTTCCAATAGAAGTTTCAACAATGAGAATGCTTTGTTCTATCAAAAATCATTATATCACTTTGTGTACCACTGGACGGAAGATGGCTACAAAATAACGGAACGTATGCTATGTAAACTAGGCTCTTGTGTAAACTATGCAAACTCTAATCAAGACCATATAAATCTAATTCGATGGTTAAGGTGTGATTTTAGGATTGGTCAAATTGGTGACCGCAGATGCAATCACACACAACGTACATGAGTGCAGCCGCCTGCTGTAAACATCCCTGAGCCTCCGTGATCGCGCGATCGGCGGCCTTTCGCGTTCCCATCGCCATCCAAATGCTTGTTTTTTTTTTTAGGGAAAACTGTGGAGCCTTGCTCCCCAGTGCTTAATTAAAAAAAAAAACCGGCAAAATACAAAGTTCTTTTACAGGTTAGCAAGAAGCTAACAAAAGGAGAAAAAGTAAAAACTTACCTAGCCATCCAAATGCTTGGTTGCACTTGCAACTGCAACGCCGGCGAGCCCATTAGCCGAGAAGCCTGGTCGCACGTTGGGCCTTCCACAAAAAATAAATTTGGGATCGTGCGGCCGTTGGTTCCGCCTTTTGTTTGTTTGCTTGACCGACGTTTCTTCAAATAACCAATAGTACTCTTCTGACTCCGTCAAACACGGCAACTACTTTTCAGTTGTGCAACCTGTATCGTGCGGCTTCCACAAAAAAAAATAGCTCGTCGAAGAATAGTCTACAGTTGATTCTAGATTTTAGACAAGTCATTGTTTTTTCTAAAATTTGACTATTTTTTTATAAAAAAAAGTATCAATATTTATGTCTCCAATTAAATCTACTATAAATATGTTCTATAATCAATAAATAATATTTACTTAGTGTCAGAAATGTTTAAAATGTAACCGTCTTTTTTTCCTTTTATCCGTCTAATAAAAATACGGCAAAAGCTTCTTGCCGCCTTTCTAAAAAAATAAATGTTTCAAATTAAAATATAAACTTGTTCAAATTTAAATTTGTTTGACTTTTCGGAAAATGTAATTGCATATTTTTCTTTTAGACGGATGGAGTAGGCCATAACTTAATGTGTTCTCTTCCAATCCTTCACAAAAATGTAGAAATAAAATTATTTGCGTTTGGGTCTCTGTTTTCATTTTGTGATTTTGAAAGCGGAAACAAAGAGGAAATAAGTCATGTGTCGACAGAAGAGTCTTTGTGCGGGGCCTTCTTCACCGTGTGAAAATGGAAATATTGAATAATCCTGCACCGCAGCATGCTCCTCCACAGCTTTCCTTCTTCCTATCTGTCATGTTCTTCAGCTCGCGCATCTTCCTCGCAATTCCACCTCGATCCATATTCCGTCCATCATCTGATTGATGTAGACATGCTGAGCGAAAACTGTAAAGTCAGGCTGGTTGCTAACAGCCTTTAATTCCTTATCCATCCAGCCTCGGATCCTCTTCTCCCCCTCGTCGCTAGTGTTCCAAAGCTCTCTCTCTCCTGGTTTCTCAGAAGACAGTTGTGGCGGCGCACAATCAACGACGGCCTGCTGCTCCATCACTCTTCTTTTTCTCTTCTCAAAAAAGACAAGGTACGATACGTTGGTTCATTTGCTTTATTTTGTTGAGGTAGTTGCAATCTCTCTATTTGTGGTCCTCTCCTTCCCTGTTGGTTTTCTACTTTTCTTGCAGCTTGACCACTGACCTTACAAAAATTTTCAAAGGAAGCTGCGTGCTTTCAAACAAATAACAGATCGAGCATACACCAAGACAGAAACTACTAGAGACTCCAGTGGTGAGTGTTTATGTTTGTGCTCTAAAGTCCAAATGAATCTGCAGATTCTCATTATAAGTGTAGATAGATAGATTAAACTAGTTGTCTGAATCTGTTGAATTGATGTTTGATTTAGCACTAAATAAAACAAATCGCTGACCTCAGATTCAAAGTGAACTCAAGAAAGGAACGGCCAGGCAATTGATGGAGGCTGCCGTGGTGACCGCATCGCATGGCGCTATGGGATCCCTTATAGCGAAGCTTGGCGATTTGCTCATAGCTGAGTACAAGCTGCTCAAAGAGGCTAAGGGGCAGATCTTATTCCTCAAAGCTGAGCTCGAGAGCATGCATGTCTTCCTCAAGAAGATTTCAGATACTGAACATCCTGACGAGCAAGACAAGTGTTGGGCCAAGGAAGTACGTGAGCTCTCATATGACATCGAGGACAGTGTCAATGAGTTCATGCTCCGTGTCGAAGGCAACTCCAGCAAGCCACGTGGATTCATGGGGTTCATAAATAGAAGCACGAAGTTGTTGACAACCATGAACATTCGACATGACATTGCCAAAAAGTTTGAAGGTCTCAAGGTCCGCGTTGTGCAGGCCCAGGAGCGGCGCATGAGGTACCAGAAAACTGATGACGTTGCCTCCAGGCCAACCAACACAACTATTGATCTTCGGTTGTCAGCAATGTATGCAGAGGCAACAAGCCTTGTAGGTATGGATAGCCCCAGGGATGAACTAATTCAGTTGATGGATGGAGAGGATGAGCTCAAGGTGATCTCTATTGTTGGATTTGGAGGCCTAGGAAAGACTACACTTGCAAATCAGATTTATCGCAAGCTTGAAGGAAAGTTTCAGTGTCGGGCCTTTGTGTCAGTGTCCCAAAAACCAAACATTAGGAAGCTACTAAGAACTATGCTATCTCAAGTTGGATTTGTAGCTCCTAAGGACACCAACATGGAACTGTGGGAACATTCTGAGTTCATTAGTCAGCTCCGAGAATTTCTTCAAAAAAAGAGGTATGCCAGTCCAGAAATAATTTTATCCTTCCTATGGTTTATTGAGCATTCTAGTATTCTATAATCAACAAATAACATGGTGGTTTCTTTCTGTCAAAAAAAAAAAACATGGTGGTTTCTCTGTATTAAGTGTACCTTAGCATTGCTCTTTTTTTTTTCTTTTCACCTTGTTTTCTTAAGATTGACTAGTTTATGTGTGTCCCTATTGTATTCTTGGATCTTGGTTAATGGATGTTTATATTGAGCATGCTTTTAGACTATCCTAATGGTTACCACGCTCCATGTGCATTTATATGTCAGGTACTTAATTGTAATTGATGACATCTGGGAGGCTCTTGCATGGGATGGTATCATCAGATGTGCTCTTCCAGATAATGATAATGGCAGCAGAATATTAATAACTACAAGAATTGAAACCGTGGCTAGAGGATGTTGCACTAAGAACACTAAATATGTTTACAAGATGAGGGCACTTAGTGAGCAGGACTCAAGAAGCTTATTCTTTAAAAGAATTTTTGGTTCAGAGGATGGTTGCCCTCAAAATTTGAAGGAAGTGTCTGCTCAAATTTTGAAAAAATGTGGTGGCTTGCCACTTGCAATTATCACAATATCTAGCCTAATAGCTACTCAGCAAAGCAAACGAAAGGAGCACTGGGAATATGTAAGGGACTCTATAGGCTCCAACTTTGAAATGAGCCCAAGCTTGGAAGGCATGAGACAAATATTGAATCTCAGCTATATAAATCTACCTCATTATTTGAAGACTTGCATGCTATATCTAGGTATTTATCCTGAGGACTACACAATTGACAAGGATGATTTAGTGAGGCGGTGGATAGCTGAAGGTTTTATATGTAAAGCTTGTGGGATAGATCCTGAGGATATTGCAAAGAGTTATTTGAATGAGCTGATCAACAGAAGTTTGATTCAGCCTGTAGATACAGACTGCAATGATGAGGTGATCTCTTGCAGGGTACATGATATGATGCTTGATCTTATCATACTAAAATCTCGAGAAGAGAATTTTGTCACTGTAATAGATGATATAAGAGACATGACAGGGTATCAAGATAAGATCCGTCGACTCTCTCTCAACCTGGATGGTGCAGTAGGTGATAGGATAGCAGGATCTGTGCAGCTATCCCAAACAAGAACATTAGCAATATTTGGAACCTCTTCATATTTACCTTCGTTTCAACTATTCAAGCATCTCCGAGTTCTTGGAATTGAAATTACAGTAAGAGCCGATCTACCACTGTTACTAGACTCTAATCAGATATGTCATCTGTTTCAGCTGAGATCCTTGAAGATCATAGCAGAAGGTCACGAGGTGGTGTTACCTCGTAAAATTGGGAGCATGCAGCAACTGGAAACAATTCAAGTAAATGATAAAATAATAGTTTATATGGAACAACCAATTCTTGAACTACCATCGGATATAGTTCATTTGAGCCGGTTATTGCATCTGATTATTCCATATGCCACAATGTTGCCAAACGGGATCGGTAACATGAAATCCTTGCGTACTCTACACTGCTTCGATTTAAGTAACTCACAAAACAGTATAAAGGGTCTGGAGGAACTGACCAATTTGACTAGTCTTGAAATCACATTTGATACTATTGAAATGGATGATGATGAGATTGAGCAGAAAGGGAGGGAAGTACTGCAGACTTGCCTTAGAAACCTTTGCAACCTCAAATATCTATATATGGGTTCTTATAATTCTCACAGCAATTCCTACTTCGATGAGTTGAGTTCAACACATGCTTCTTTCCGTCATCTACATAAATTTGATGGAGGCAATTTCTCAAGGGTTCCTGGATGGATCAGCCAACTCCATAACCTCTATGACCTGAGTCTTATTGTTAAGCATGTGAATGAGGAAGATGTTAGAATTCTTGCACAGCTGCCCTCAGTTATCAAGTTGAGGTTGTTCATTAGAGGAACTCCTGAAGATAAGATCATCATCCCCGGAAGTGGATTCCCTGTTCTAAAGCATTTTGCAATTATCTGTAGCAGGATATCGTGCCTGGCCTTTATGGCAGGGGCGATGCCCAAGATTGAAAAGCTCCAGCTACAAGATTGAAAAGCTCCAGCTACAATTTAGTGCCAAGGGATGGAACAGTTACGGCGCTGCACCTACAGGAACCGAACATCTGGCAGGCCTCAGGGAAATGTACGTATACATTTGTGGCATGGGTGCCACGGAATCCAACAGAAGAGCTGCAGAGTCCACGTTGAGGAATGCCATAGACATGCACCCAGGTCGACCTGTAGCCAAGATCGAGTGTCCTCTCAATACATGGTTTACATTTGAGGACTTCACACCAGATGATGAGGCGGAGGAGCAGGAGGAGGATTTGAGCGACGGCAGCACTTGAAGTTGAAGGCCAAATAATGCGAGCTGGTACGAAATGTTTTGATACAGTTCCTTATGATACGAGTGGATACTAGCATAGCTATAGGAGAATTATTACCAGTAGCTCTCTTTTGTGGCTCCTTGATTCCCTTCCTCTCACGCTGTCACGCATGCCCGTATATCAAATAATAATGTGCTTTTGTGTTGCTCTTGACAGGACAGGGTCTCTTGTCTCAGCTCTTCGTTGAAAAAGGCCAACCTGCAACCATTCTATTTTGGAGTTGAAAGGCAACGTAGCAGATTTAGTTTCCAGCGACACGAACCTGCATCCACTGGCTCCAATCTAACCTTTGTATTTATTTCTCGATCATACGTCTTGGTTGTCTGAGACTGCTCGTCATGCCCGTATCTCTCACGATGCCCGTATATGTATATATGCATGGGTTGCATTGGGGTGATGATGTCAGCGATGAAGAATTCCATGGAGGACACCGACTCCACCATTCTGACTCCACCATTCTGGTTTCGTGTATGAGCAGGCTGTTCTGATGAATCTGCAGCATCGATCACCTGTGGTAGTACTGTGAGGGCTTCTTGTGTTAGGAGCTTGCCTTGCCGGCTCATTTATTTGTAATAATATTGATGCTGAAAAGTACCGGTTCATATGCAAAAATTTGAACCTACTATGTATGATTGTGTAATAATATGTATTTTTCAGACTTGATAATCCTGTAGATGCATGCAGTTGGTTCTGAATCTGCAGCATCATCAGAGCTGTGGTGTGGTGGGATTGTTGAGTATCAGTTCATTACAATAATCTGCAGAACCATCTGCCAGCTCATTTTATTGTAATAATAATCATATGGTTTGTGAACGTATCAGTTCATGCTTTTCTCTTGGCTATTAAATTATGCTAGTAAAATTCTAACTGATGGAACAAGTACACTCTGCTTCCTATGAACTTTTAACACTGGGAAGCTCTGTTCTGATGGAACAAGTATACTCTGCTTCCAACACAACTTTAAACATGTGACAATGCTCTGTTCTATCATCAATGAACTACACATAGCAGGTTCGAGTTTTGGTGAATGTCAAACTACTGACTGATGACCCCGGACGACCCCGGTTCTCGTTTTGGCTATTAAATATGTCAAACTATTTGTGCAGGACGGAGAAATGTAACCTGTCCAACGGACGACCCGCAGGCGGCTGCAGAACGTCCCTGGGCCACACTGCCACAGGGATCCCCTGACGGCGACTTCGAGATCGCGCGCGATGCCGGGCTTTCGCTTTCCCAGTCTCGCTCATCCGATCCCGGCGCCATCGAGATGCCTGGTTGCCATTGTATGTGCCGGCGAGCCCCAGCGGCGGCGGCAGCGCGTACAGATTGCGTCCCCAGGGCTCAGGGAGGAGACCTTCGGAGATGTCACCACATTAAGCTTGTCGAGGTGTTTTCTAGTTGCTCTGCTGCTAGTTTGTACTATTGCGTTGGCAGGTAAACAATGGGACGAAAACGGCGTTCCTCCCTGGTTCTTGGCCGGTTCTATTAGGTGTTGGCCAATGGCAACATAGTCTCAGAATATTGCATTAACAAACACATAAAAAATTACGAAAATCCTTTCCAGTGATTTTGGTCTCATTAATTTCGTGATCCTTTTTTCAACGAAAACCCACTTCGTGATGCGTTTTAGCCTATTTTTGAGGTTATCGTGTGCTCTGCTATTGGGCCTGGTGTGTTCTGGTATTTTTTTTATTAAAAAAACTTGTTCGGCTCTTGGAGCACGATTACTGTATAATCCAGACGGCTTGTTTATGTTCCAGGACCAGGAGGGGTCGTTGTGTTGTGGAGCTGAACCTGCAGGTGTGCACGCCCCTGGCACTCGCTTCGCAGTGATTCGTGTTCCTTGGACCGTTTACAGCTAGCCGGCCCGTCAGTAACTGTAAGTGCTCTTGATGCTCCCTTGATACAAACTGCTATGTTCCAACGAAATCTGAGGGCTCGTTTCGATGGAGGGAAGAAAAAAGCACGTGTATGTAGACCTCAGGGGGTTTTCTTGCGTGCGCATGCCACGCACTCGCCCGCCAGGTAATAACAGACCCATCGGAGAGGAATTACCTGACACCGTTTGGCAAACGTAGGGGATAGAAATACCGGCCAACAAAAATACATTCCAAAAATCAGGAAAAAAATCACGGATATTGGAAATACTATTGTTTTGTCGAAAATACTAAAATCACATATCTCGAAATACTATTGTAGTGTTAAAGGCATGATTACATAGAATCTAACCCTCACAATATTCCACAGCTTATTAGGTTACATAAACAGAACATGCATTTTGTCTTGGCACAAAACTAGTACATTTATCCAACTACATAACTAAAGATATACATAACCAGCAAAGATACAAGCACAATCCATCCACACATAATCCTTGCAATCAACTCTTACAACAATCATCAGTGGCATGACTCAACGATAGCCAAAACTTGCATGATTTAACCTGCAAATACATGAGGAGAGGAGTCAACATTAGCAGCACCATGCCTAAACAGTAGCAAAAATTATTATTGTCTAAATAGCTAAATCATGTTTTGAACTTGCAACCCTTTTTCATCCTCTGTTGCCTTTTAAAATCCAAAGCTCCTCTTCTTAATTACTTTCGGCAAATAGAGGATTGAACTAACAAGAAGCTGATACAGATATATAGGATGCCAAGAAAATTGAAAAATATATGACCCGAAAGCACTGCTGCAGCACACGACCCTGCAACTGGACTAATGATCATACATAAGAAGCTTAAAATAACTGCTACAGGCCTACAACAGCTTCAAGTTTTTTTTATCTTTGTCCTTCAGACATTGTTGTACCCCGGTTGTGGGAGGGATTTAATTATCAACATGATGATGTCAGGATCCAAAGCACGACAACACAATTCAATTCCAATAAAATGATCCACATTATTTTAGTCCCCTTCGAAAAAACAGAAGCTATGGTCTATGTGTTTCAAAGTTGCATGTGTGCTAGCAATTATCTCATGTTTGAGAGCAGCTTGCATATTCAAAAAGAGGCAACTGCATATATTGTCTACCAGATATAATTGTTACATTGTGTCAGAAATCTATGCCAAGCAAAAAATCTTTCACATAGCTAATCCACAGAAAAATATGAAGCTCCATCACAGAACTATCAGATTAAATTGACATCAATACCTGTAATTATTATGGTCACTAGTATCTATCACTTTCCATCTTTATCATAGCAAGAGTATAAGAGTAGACGTACCTCTAATCCTCACAGGATGTTGTGCTTGCCTAGGAACTGCCTAAGCCACAGAACCTTCACCTCATCAGACATTTGCACAAAAGCTTGAGCAGGGGCTTTGTTATCTATGAAGCATGAGAGCCCAAACATCAATTGCTCCCTTGTGAACCCAGGAATGTTAATCACATTCTCATAGATGCCTGGGCATGCTTCAGGGTGGACTGTTGACTTGACAGCATCAGTACACCCTTCTTCATTGTGCACAGATTGCTTTATCTAAAGGTTGCAAACAGAAACAGACTCAGATATTGGCCTACTTATGTATTTATAATTTTAAAAATTAAGCTAGCTGACATAACTAGCTACAACCTGCTAACACGAACTGAACTGCACAGGGGTAGTACTAATACTGGCTACCAGAAAACACATATTCACATATTACAAAATTTGCAGCCAAAGTAAAACTAATATATGCTAATCAAGTGACAGGTAACTAAGCAAACAAATGGGCTGATTTTTTAGCAGGTCATTTCTGAAAACATAACTCATTATCCAAAAGAATTCTCACTGGCAAAAGGTCAGAGTTCATAAAAAAAATTCTACAAGAGAATGTGCTTCTCAGACTACCATAGCCCATTGGTATAATAGAGTCAAAACTGCTCCAGTCCCCAAATCTTATCACATCCAGGGATATGATGCTCTGTCCAGTAAATTTATCCCAATAAAACTACTCCCAGTCCTGATGCTCGTCGTCCTAACACTAATTAACAGCCACTACCATACTGTTCAGCTAAAAAAGAAAATCTCAGCTCGCTTTAACTACATGTCGCTGCTGCTAACATGAGAAGAAATTTTAAAAAATGCATATAGTTTTGTAAGATATGAACTAGTTACTGCAACACAATGACAACTTCAAATGAAAATATTACATAGTTTGCAGTCAAAAGTTCAGAGTTCATAAATAAATAAATTCTACAAGAGAATGTACTTCTCAGAATACCATAAAATTCTCACACAATAGCCCATTGGTAATTAAAAATATTGTCCCAAAAAAATATTGTCCAATATATTCGGTTACAACCATGTATACTTTTGTCCCATTGGTAATTAAAAAAATGAATAGTATCCAGGCACATCTTGCAAGCACGGGTGAACTAATAGGGTTCCATCATCCAAATCCTTTTTTAACAATAGTTTACTTTCAGCATACGGAAAAAAGGGGAATCCCACGTCCCAAAGGGCCTTATGGCTACCACAAATCAGACTACACATCAGATCGTTCATCCATGCCGTTTGATTTGATTCAAGAAGTAGTGAAGACTAGCAGATCTAACGAGAAACACACAAAAGAGGATGAGGATGAGGTGCCCAACCTGTGGATAGGAGATCACAGCGTGACGCGGTTGGCCTCGAACGTAACAGCTACAGGCGGCGGCGGCGGTGGTGAAGGCGCGACGAGGGCAGGAACCGATCCAGGAAAGTGCGGATCCGGGAGTGGCGGCGGCGGCTTGAGGAGGTCAGGCCTAGGACGACGACAGGTGGAGGAGGCGACGTCGCTGAAACCCTAGCCCGCGGCCGCCGCCATGCGCGAGGTGACACGGGAGTAGCGAGCGACGAGCAGAAGGGGAAAGAAATAAACAGGTGCGGACTAGTTTTTTCTGTTCCCCGTCGATTTGTGAAAATTGCTATTATATTATAAGACTCCAATCGATGTGGCTTCTCTCAAATAGGACTCCTAACGTTTGTTTCTCCGAAATTGGACTCCAAACGTTGGTAATAAGCTGTAATGACATTTTGTATATTTTAACCATTTTTTGGAATTCCCAAATACATATATTTTGTTATATTGCCCGTATTGCCCCTTAATAATCTCATCAATCGATTCCGCCGCTCTCGATCACATACGGCGGCCACGCATCGTCTGCTCCTGGACTCGCAAACACGCGCCGCCGCCTGCCACTCGCCGCCCGTCTACCTGTACCCCTCCCGCCTGCCGCCGCCCGTCATGGATGGAGATCCTCCGCCCGAAGGCCATGGACGCCCAGGAGGAGGGCAGCCGGTAGCCGTGGTCCGTGGACGCCGAGGGCACTAAAGGCTCGTCCTCGTGTGGCCTGGATTATTGCTGCATGCTTTTGTGGCCATCGATGGTCACTATCAGAGTATCAGGTCTAAATATAGCATGCATGTTGTGCTTCTTGTTCTGTTGATGGATACAGGATTGCATATGGAGAGCTTGCATACATGTTGGTGCTATCCAGTAGTCTAGTTTTTGGAAATTAAACTTGACATGTGAGGGCACTGATTGCATATGTTCATTACGTTTCTTGATGTTGTTTGAACACAAAAACTTGGCATGGCAGCGGCAACCGATGTGCTGCCCGATTGCTCACCGTGATGTTGCCCTTGGAGGCCATGGCCAAGGCGGCCAGCCAGCCAAGGCAGTGGCGCCTGCTACCTGTCCAGCCAAGACGGGAAGCCAGCAGGCCAAGGCGGCCAGCCAGCCAGCTAAGGCCACGGGCGGAGGGCAGGCAGCATCGACAAACACATTGAGGGGTAAAAAGGTCACTTTAGAAATACATCCATGTATTTAGAGTCTAAAAGAGATTAAAAAAGATCAAAATGTCATTATAGCTAAATACATCCATGTATTGAGGGGTAAAAAGGTCACTTTAGAAATACATCCATGTATTTAGTTGCTTAATTTTTTCCTTCAATTAGCTAAATAATAAATCTTACTCGCTACTATTGCTTCATGCTGTACATACGCAAAAGCTAGTAAAAGCAGGGGTAGAGGTGCTTTTGAGTTTGAACTGTGGCAAAAGCCAGCTTTTACCAAAAGCAGCTTCAGCCTTTTAGCCTTTTGGTTGGGCTTTTGACTTTTGAGGGTAAAAGCCACAGCCAAAAGCCCAACCAAACACACCCTAAGGATTCGGTGCTGCTCTAGCTCCTGCTTGGTACGTTTCTTTTGCTCGGTCTTACATAATCCTACTACTCACAGTTTGTTTCTGGAAACCTCTCACTCTCAATGTTTAAATAATGTGGAAATTTTATTTAATTATTTGCAAAGTGGTTCTTCTTTTTCACATTTTTATCTTTTAAAAAAGAGAGAGGCTACATGTATCAATAATTGAGAAACAGAAAAAATCTTTCTTTTGGGAAAAGCAAATCAACTTTAGCTTTAGTTTTATACATGGCTGCCTTTTTTTGACGAGGAAACCGAATATCATTAACAGCATGAAGCTGAAAGAACCATTACATTGTTAATGGTAAGATTTTGGAGTGCCACTAAGAGTGGGCACTCATGAACATGAGCTGCACTAACACACGCAGCATTCAAGTGAACATCATTTGCCTGGAAGGCAGTAAGAGCCTGTCTAGCAAGAGTGTCCGCCATTTGATTGTGCCTTCGGTTGATCTTCCTGCTGTGTCTGAATCCTGCTTTGAAGAAGATATGATTTGGGTGAATGGTTTGCATCTCCAATCCGGAGGGTGAGCAATGTTGGTTCCATTGATGAAGTGAACCAACTGCTGGTTATCCGAGAGGATAGTAGTTCCTTGAAGATGCATGGCTTTGAGCAGACTTGTTGCCAATGCCATGGCTGCTGCTTCGGCCATCAGGACAGAGGTTGTGTCCTTCATAATTGCCTTGACAAATATGCTCAACGGTGGAGAGATTTGTGTGTCCACGATAAAGACTCCAATACCTGCAACTCTTGGATGATGTCCTGGCTGATCTGGAGATGTGGATGCATCGGTGTAGCACCTTGCTGTTTGCAGCATCACCGGGTTGGGGACCGAAACCTGTCCATTGTGCCCCGAATAGAAGGACTCGATGCGATTGCATGGCTTGGGTGGGCAAGGAGACCATGGCTCCTTGTTGGTACGGAGCCTCTCCTGGAGAGGCGGTTGCCTGGTGATGGCGATGAAGAGAGCCTGCATTTAAAAAATTCATACCTGTGCCTTGGACCGTGGTGATGTTCCTGACTCCCTGTTGGTGCAATGCTTCTCCTGTGTCTTGGACAGTAGTAAGGCCTGTTGCTGGCGATTCTTGATGTTGTTGTACAACATAAGGTGAGGGAGTTTGCCGCTGACGCTGTACGGCCGGCAACAGTGGTGAAGGAGTTTGCTGATCTTGTTGAGGCCGCCTGTGACTGGATCCTGCAAAAGAAGAATTCATACATGTACTCCTTATCTCCAGAGCTGCAATAGGTTGAGGGTCGTTTTGCATCAATTGGTTGTGGGATGTTTGGTCTGTCAGAGCTTGCAGGTGGGTGTTCATGTGTGCATTCGCTGCACTGAGAACCTGAGTAGATGTCCATGTCCTTCTCTGAAACCTGTGATCATTCCTAGCTTTCCATATATACCAAAGGATGAACAAGAATTTTAAAATAATACTATCAGGGGGATTACTAGAAAAGAGAGCAGGTAAAGTTTCTTGGATGCCATCTAGCTCATCAGGAATGTTATTAGTAAAGATAGGAGGAGTAGTATTTGACCAAACGTGAGTAGGGAGAGAGCTTTTAAAAAATAGATGTTGGTCAGTTTCTATTGCACCACAATAAGAGCAATGTTGATCGATGTGTATAGAGTACCTACCGCTCTTTCACCGAGTAGCCACTTTGCTCTTCGGATAAGTCTCCAAGCAAAAGTTTTGAGAAGAGGTGGGAGAGACTTGCTCTTCCAAACTTTCTGCAGAATGTTGTTAGCACAATCTCTTATACTTCGAGAGCCTTGGGAGGGGAGTTGATGCTCCTGTTGCTGCTGAAGATAAGAGTAAACAGCTTTAGTAGTGCATAATCCATTCCTAGCTGGCGTCCATCTGAGGATATCATCTGTGTCAAAGTTGACAATAGGAGTGGATTCAATGGTGTTGACAGCCTGAGCACTAAAGGTGGTGGAGAGCAGATTGTGGTTCCAAGTGTGAGTGCCTTGAAGCCAGAGATCAGAAACCTTAGCAGCTAAGGGTGTATTAACAACTGGCATTATAAGGTTTGCATGAATACTGCTCCAAATTTGTTGTTTGATCCAGAAAGAATCAGAAGGGTAATATTTGGCTTTAAGGATGGCTGAGAGCAGAGGGTTTTTATTAGTGACAATGTTCCAGGCCGAGTGGATGATGAGGCTCTTGTTGACCAGCTCCATGTCTCTGATGCCAAGACCACCTTGTTCTGTAGGTTTGCAAATATCTTCCCAAGAGCGGTAAGCTATGGGGTTCGTTTGTTGTTCCTCTTGAACACCCGCCCACCAAAATCTCTTAATAATAGTGTTAATCTTCTCAATAAAAGTTTTGGAGAAAAGCACAGTTGACATACAGTAAATGGGAATGGAAGAAAGCACAGACTTGATATATACTGAAGTCTCCCTGCATGGTTTAATTTGTTAGCCTTCAGGGTACCAAATTTAGCAAAGAACTTATTGAAGATGAAGTTGTAAGCCCTGTTTTTGTCCCTATGGCTAAAAATCATGGGATGGCCTAAGTGCAAAGTGTTAGGCCTAAGCAAAGGAACAGGGAAAACTTGCCTGATTTGAGTTTTAATGTGTGCAGGGACATTTTTGCTGAAATAAATAGAAGATTTTTGAAGATTGGGAGTCTGACTTGATTATTGATAAAAATCATACAACATGGTCCTTATTACCTGTGCCTCCTGCAAAGTAGCCTTTCCACAGAGGATTAGATCATCTGCAAATAAAAGTGAGTGGAGTTTGGGGGCATTGGGTCCTAATGAAATGCCTGAGAGGTTATTGTTGTGAAGAGCCTCCTGCAATCTTATTGAAAGTTCATTAATCGCAATGACAAAAAGGTAGGGAGAAAGAGGGCAACCCTGTCTTAGTCCCCTTTGAGATGTAAAATGTCTCGAAGGCTCATCATTTACGAAACAGCAAAGGTAGGAGTGGAGATGCAAACATTAATCATGTTAATAAAATTATCATTGAAGCCCAACCTTCGAAGAGCAGCTGCAATGAAGTCCCATTCCAACCTGTCAAATGCCTTTGCTAGATCAATCTTGAGAATGAAGGCATGGTCCTTCCGGAAGCTAAATTGAAGGAATGAATAATTTCCGTGTAATGATAATATTGGAGGAGATATGCCTGTTAGCAATAAAGGCAGATTGAGCCTGACTAATGTAATTAGGCAGGTGATTTTTAATTCTATTTGCCAAGGACTTGTAGATGACATTGCATAAGCTAATAGGCCTGAAATCCTGAGGAACAGAAGGATTAGTTTTCTTAGGAATAAGCGAGATGAAAGTTTGATTTAGATCATTGGGCAAATAAGCATGAGAGTAAAAATCTTTAACAACTTTATAAATATCATCCTTAGCCCACTACCAAGAAGATTTGTAAAAACCTGCATTAAGGCCATCAGGACCAGGAGCAGCATTGCTCCTCATCTCCTTAACAATATCATGGATCTCAGTTAAAGAAGGGATGGAATAAGTGTACCTGAAAATTTCATTGCTTATCACAGCTTCCTCTTCCAGGTTGCTTTGGGAATTGTTGTTAGATGTGGAGCTGGTAGAATGGTTAAGGTTTGAATGTGAGGTAGCAGCCGACTGTTGAGTGGTGGATTGGGAGGTGAAAATGCTAGTGAAATAGTCAACAAGTGTATTGGCAAGCTGCTCAGGGGTCGTGGAGTGGGTGCCATCAGGATTGATAAGGTGGGAAATTTTGTTTTTTCTATTTCTTTGATGATAGCATGATGGAAGAAAGAGGTATTTCTGTCACCTGCAACAGCCCACTGTTTTTTGGCTCTTTGAATATGGTAAGTCTCCTCTTTCGCTAACAAGTCCTGATGCTTATCGTGTAAGTTCTGTTGAAGCGAGTGGTTTTGTTGGGAGGGATGGAGAGATTGCTGATCTAGGATCTGCTGTTCGATCTGAGCTAGTAAGTCATTATTTCTCGGCTTCTTCTTTCTCCATTTCCTGAGATCTGCAGCAAGAAACTTGGTTTTTTGTGAGAAGTCACGGTTAGAAGAGCGATGCCAACTCTGTTTGGCAATATCATGATAATCATTATCCATTAACCACCAATTTTTAAACCGAAATGGTTTATTGATATGAGGACGCGTAGAGTTCAGAACCGCAAGGATGGGAGCATGGTCGTTGTACATCATAGGGAGATGGTAGACAGTGGTAGCAGGAAACGTCAAACACCATTCTGCATTTCCTAAACATCGATCAAGCCTTTCATAAGTAGGAACAGAGGAGAAACGCTTGTTAGTCCAAGTGTAAGCCGGGCCGTTATAACCAAGATCGATAAAACCACATTGTTTAACATAAGCACAAAAATTATTAATACGATTAACATCAACATTAGTAGGGCCTAACTTCTCATTGATATGCATCAGATCATTAAGATCACCCATACAAAGGATGGGTAAGTTGGCATGAAGAACAACAAAGCGTGCCCAAATAGAAGTGAGGATGTGATGAGGATCCCCATACAGACACACTAAACCATACTGCCTAGAGGTGGATTTATTTGTACACAAGGCAAAGATAAAATGGTGACTATGGTCCATAACGTTCAGATCAACTTCATCATTCCAAAGGAGCCAAAGGCCACCTGATTGGCCTTGAGCGGGAACAACAAAAGCATCATTATAATTAAAAGGATGTTCAGTGGCAGTTTTAGTGATAGAGGCATTTCTTGTTTCTGATAGAAAACATACCTGAGCTCTAGTAGACACGAGGAGACGGGCGAGATGGTTCATGGTTGAACTGCAAAGGCTCCCACCCGAGCCTCGGCAGTTCCACGCTAAGTGCGTGGCCTGCATCGCAGACTGCACAACAGCTTGAGGAGGTTCAGCAACAGCAGCAGACCGAGTAGTCCGAAGAGTGCCATGTTGATGATTCGGCGGCATGGAGTTAGAGATGTTGATGTTACCCCCCAAATCAGGACAGGTAGGACAAGTGCTAGCTCTGTCTCGTGGGGCAGTCGATCGAGAAGTGTCTGGTTCAGCTTGAGGTGAAGCAGTGGGAGTGGTCATGGTGGGATCAGAACAGAACAAATTAAGGGGAGTGATGGGACGTGGTGGATCAGGTGGAGTGATGGGTGGTGGTGGATCCGGGGGCACATCCTCCATGGGAGAGGGGATTGGAGCTTCTGACCTGTCGCTGGCCATGGCAGAAATCGGCAGAAGAAAGCGAGCAACCGAGGAAAAGAAGCTGGGACCTGGTACCTCATCCAGAGGATAAAGCATGGCGGCGGGATCCTAATGGCCGGTGAAGATCGATGGAGCAGCGGAAGGCAGGAGGCGCTGGCGCCGAGGTTGAAGCAGAGAAGGTGCCGCCGCCGCAGGGGACCAAACCGGGATGGTTCCCGCCGATAGAGTCGGTAAAAGGCGCCAAAACTGGGTGGATCGGAATCAGCGGAGAGAGCAGAACAAGGATCGGCTAAGAGGAAGAGGGTTCGCACTTGGATTGATCGGGGATCTGGAGGATTTGGAGATAGGAAGGTAAGTTACGGCATATCGCCCGTACTACTCAGAGCGGCTTTATGTGTGGGTGCACCGCACCACAGCTCGCTCACGCAAATGTCGTTGTCCCATTAGAGGACATACCCAGGGGCGGGGCCAGGACTAGGGTCAGTAGGGCCATGGCCCTAGTTGTGGCCCAGAAAATTTAGGAGCAAGTCTTCATTGTTGAGCCAATAAGAAAGCCCACAAGAACTAAAGCAGACACAGTGAGGTAGACGCTCACATGCAGCAACGCCGTCACCACTCACGTGCGGGCGGCACGGCGTGCATTCACTCGAGTCGTCTTGGAGACTTGGACCGAACCTGGGCCTGTTGTGCTGTATATTCGTCCGAATGAAGCCCACGTAATAAAAGGTGAAAAGTATGTGCGTCTAGCTCCGTAGTTGTTTCAGTTTTCAATCTCATCTACGTCGTTTTCCCTCTTCTTCCAAGAAAAGCTAGGTACGTATGTTGGCTTCAATCCAAATCCCTTTCATGTTCAAGTTCGTATGTATAGACATCTTCTTAGTGAAGTACAGTAGCTCAGGTGACTGAAGTTACTTCATCCACTACGTTTCCTAGCCGAATGATCTCTTTACAAATTTGAATAACGCCGGAACCTTTCTGGAAGAAATGAGCCTAAGGAGTTAATTAATGGAGCTGCACTCTATCAGGCTGATGGAGTTGATTAATGGAGGCTGTGGGGAGTAATCTACTAGTGGTGAGTGAGCTCCTCTCTTGTTTTCTCTTTTCATGTACGCAGATTGACAGGAGGAGTTTTGTTACTTATACAAATAAACAAAGCATCTCAATCTATCAATTTGATGTTTGATTCAGGATTGAAACTGAGAAAAACCTCCCACATCGTCAGCTTCAGATTCAGAGTTATCACAAGAAAGGAAACACCAATTGATCAATGGAGGCTGCTGTGGTCAGTGCAACCCAGGGCGCTATGGGCTCCCTGATAGCGAAGCTTCGAGATTTGCTCGCAGGAGAATATAAGCTCCTCAAAGAAGCAAAGGGACAGATTTCATTCCTGAAAACTGAGCTCGAGAGCATGCATGTATTCCTCAAGAAGATCTCAGACACAGAACAGCCTGACGAACAAGATAGATGCTGGGCGAAGGAGGTACGTGAGCTGTCTTATGACATCGAAGATAGCATCAGTGAGTTCATGCTCCGCGTGGAAGTGGAACCCAAGTCTGGCACCAAGCCACGTGGATGCAAGGGATTCATAAATAAGATCATGAAGTTGTTGACGACCATGAATATTCGGCATGACATCGCCAAAGAGTTTGAAAGCCTCAAGATCTGCGTTGTCCAGACCAATGGGCGGCGCAAGAGGTACCACAGGACGGATGATGTTGCCTCCAGACTAACCAACACAACCATTTTTGACATAACCAACACAACCACTGATCTTCGGTTGTCAGCAATGTATGCAGAGGCATCAAGCCTTGTAGGTATGGATGGCCCCATGGATGAACTAATTCGGATGATGGATGGAGAGTATGAGCTCAAGGTGATCTCTATTGTTTGATTTGGAGGCCTAGGAAAGACTACACTTGCAAATCAGATTTATCGCAAGTTTGAGGGGAAGTTTCAGTGGTGTGCCATTGTGTCAGTGTCCCAAAAACCAAACATTAGGAAGCTTCTGAGAACTATGCTATCTCAAGTTCGCTATGTAGCTCCTGAGGGCACCAACATGGAACTGTGGAAGATTCTGAATTCATTGGTGCGCTCCGAGAATTTCTTCTACAAAAGAGGTATGCCGTACCAGAAATAATTTTATCCTTCAAATGTTTTATTGAGTTTGTTCTATTTAGTGTCATTCTTATTCAGCATGCTAGTATTCTGTAATCAATAAGTAATATGCTGATTTCTTTTTTATTTCTATTCATCTTGTTTTCTTAAGATTGACTCTATTTTATGTCATTCATGCTGATCATGCTATACTTCTGTAATCAACAAGTAACATTCTGATTTGTCTCTATTTTTTTCATCTAGTTTACTTAAGATTGACTAGTTTATGGGTGTCCCTGTTGTATTTGTAGATACTAGTTAATGGATGTTTATATTGAGCCAACTTTTAGATTATCCTAATGGTTGCTACACTTTATGTGCATTATGCCAGGTACTTAATTGTAATTGATGACATCTGGGGGGGCTTCTGCATGGGATATTATCAAATGTGCTCTTCCAGAGAACATTAATGGTAGCAGAGTATTAATAACTACACGAATTGAAACTGTGCCTAGAGGATGTTGCACTAAGAACATTAAATGTGTTTACAAGATGAAGGGACTTAGTAACCAAGACTCAAGAAGCTTATTTTTCAAAAGAATTTTTTGTTCAGAGGATAGTTGCCCTCCGTATTTGAAGGACGTCTCTGCTCAAATTTTGAAAAAATGTGGTGGTTTGCCACTTGCAATTGTTACAATATCTAGCCTACTAGCCAGTCAGTCAAGCAAACTGAAAATGCATTGGGAATATGTAAGGGACTCTCTGTGCTCCAACTTTGAAATGAGCCCAAGCTTGGATGGCATGAGACAGATATTGAATCTCAACTTTATAAATCTTCCTCATTGTTGGAAGACTTGCATGCTATATTTAGGTATTTATCCCGAGGACTACATAATTAACAAGAGTGATTTGACAAGACAATGGATAGCCAAAGGTTTTATATGTCAAGCTCGTGGAATAGATGTTGAGAATATTGCAAATGGTTGCTTTAATGAGCTTATCAACAGAAGTTTGATTCAACCTACAGATATAGACTATAACGATGAGGTGACATCTTGTAGAGTTCATGATATGATGCTTGATCTTATCCTACAAAAATCCCGAGAAGACAACTTTTTCATATAATAGATGATACACAAGACATGACAAGACATCAAGACAAGATTCGTCGACTCTCTCTCAATCTGGATGGTGCAGTATGTGATAGGGTAGCTGGATCAGTCCAGCTATCCCAAACAAGAACATTAGCATTATTTGGGACATCTTCATATTTACCTCATTTTCAATTCTTCAAGCATCTCAGAGTCCTCGGAATTGAAATTACAGTAGTAAGGTCTAATCACTACTGGAATCGGCTTATTTGCCGATGGCCGTAGACTTTGCCGATGGCAAAGTAGTCAGCCATCGGCAAACAGTCGGGTTTGCCGATGGCAAATTGAGGCCATCGGCAAACCAGTGTTTGCCGACGGCCCAGCCATCGGCAAAGACTGGCCATTGGCAAAGCCATTCTTTGCCGATGGCCAGGCCATCGGCAAAGCCTTATTTTTGCCGATGGCCGGGCCATCGGCAAAGCCCGGCCATCGGCAAAGTTGGCCCAGGGCCGACGCCGTCCGACGCCGTGCCCTTTGCCGATGGCCGAGCCGTCAGGCCATTGGCAAAGGGCAGGCTTTGCCGACGGCCACGGCCATCGGCAAACCCAGGCCACGTGGCTGCCTCCGGAACCGCCAGGCCCACGGGCGTTGCCGATGGCCGGCCATCGGCAAACCCTCTTTGCCCATGGCCGGCCATCGGCAAACCCTCTTGCCGATGGCCTTCCAAGGCCGTCGGCAAAGTTTAATTTTTTTGTTTTTTTCTTTTCATTTTTTCGGTGCCTTCCTACACCAAATACAACCCAACTTCGTTTCGCAAGAAAAAATACAACCCAACTTCAAAAGTTGGGACAATTTTGAGTTTTTTAGCTATATTTCGTTAATTATTTCTGTTTCTTTGCATTTTTTTGACGACTCGAAATTTGAACTGCATGTACATGAAATAATGGAAATTTTTTATTCGAAAGATGGTATTCGTGATCCTCCGAGTATGTTGAGTCCATATCCAAAGCATGTGGAGTTCGCATGAAATTACGACCATGTTGGCGTCGTAGCATGTGGAGTTACGTGCCCGAAAAGTGTTTTTAAATTATATAAAATCCGAAGCATTTGAAAACAAAGTCTATCATCATGTTTGTTGTGTACCGAGATCCATCTGAGCCATATCAGCCTGTCACTGAATAGGATTTTAGTGATGAGGCGGAGAAAGAGGATGATATTGGTGACAAAAAGGTTGCAGAAAAGGATGATGATGAGTACCTTATGAACCCTGAACCAGAGAATGAATATGTAGATGTTGATGAGGAAGGTACATACCTTGGTTATGTACAACCTAATGCTCTGGTGGTGATTGAGAGGGTAGTTGAAAAGGAACCAACCCATGTTGATGATGATGAAGATGATGGAGGAGGTGAGTCAGAGGATGAGGAAGTTGAGGAATGCAATGACCAAAGCTATACTCCAAGTGTAGAACATGATCCTTACGATCCACCAATGGAACAAGGCTCCACTTATGCAAACATGTACACGTTCAAAGTGGCACTTTGTCGATGCAATAAAAAAACGTATTGAGTTCAATGTGAAAAAGACGGCAAGAAGAGGTACGGGGCATATTGTTCAATGAGGGACAAAGAGAATTGTCCATGGTGGATATTTGCTTCTACAGCTAAGGACGAAACCACTGTAGTGGAAAGGCTTTGTCCACTTGTTAAATATATTTACACGCTGTTTATATCGGTAACTAAATGTTTCTTTCACATTTTTTATAAATGTTTAGGTGAGAAATAAAC
This sequence comes from Themeda triandra, assembly GCA_018135685.1. NCBI lineage: Eukaryota > Viridiplantae > Streptophyta > Magnoliopsida > Poales > Poaceae > Themeda > Themeda triandra. Next base: position 104,070 of record JAENPR010000985.1, on the reverse strand, counting down.
CTCCTACTCATGAGTGCTCTAGTATAAGACTATCAAAGAAGGCGAGAATGCAAGAAATTATTGGATATGTGAAAGGGTGAAGGACTTTCTCATAGTGGATGCAACTCTGGGTGCGCAAGAATTGGTTAAAAAATTAAAAGAACATCATGGGGTGCAAGTACCATATCATAGTGTTTGAAGGTAAGAACTTAGCCCTCAAACACCTATATGGAGATTGGGATGCCAGTTTTGATAATTTGTTCAAGTTCAAAGCACAAGTTGAGAAATGCAGCCCTGGTAGCTTAGCCATTATTGACCACCATATGGTGGATGACAAGATCAGATTTATAAGATTTTTTTAGCATTCAAGCCATGCATAGATGGGTTCCTTGCTGGTTGTAGGCCATATCTTGCAATAGACAGTACATTCTTGACAGGCAAGTTCAAGGGGCAATTGGCTAGTGCAATTGCTGTTGATGGGCATAAGTGGATGTATCCTATTTGTTTTGGAATTTTTGATTCAGAAACTACTAAGAATTGGGTTTGGTTCATGAGTCAGCTTAAAGAGGCCATAGGATCACCTCGGGGATTGACCATATGTACTAATGCTGGACAAGCTATCATGTCAGGGGTGGGTGAGGTTTTCCCATTTGCTGAACATAGAGAATGCATGTGCCACTTGGTGACCAACTTCAAGAAAAGATATCATGGTAAGGTGTTTGATGAACACCTATGGTTAGCAGCTTACTCATGGACCCTGTATATGTATGGAAAACATTGGAATGCTATGCGTACTGCAAAGCCAGCCGCAACAGATTGGCTAGATAGAACACACACTAAAAAGTGGTCAAGGAGCAAATTTGATACCATTTGCAAGGTAGACTATGTGACCAACAATCTTGTGGGAAGTATCATTTCTGGTAGGCCTAAATCTAACCATGGATTCTTTATGCACCCAACTCTATTGACACTAGTAGCTGGTAGGCCTAAAACTGAAAGGCACAAGGGGTGTGGAGAGAAGAAAAAGAAAACAGGACAACACCAGTGCCCCGTTTGCTTGGACTATGGACATCATTTCAAGAGTTGCAAGAGGGGAAATCCAAAAGATATTGAAGCTATGGCAGCCATCAAGTAATAATTTGTGTATTTTTCAATACCATCTAAGTTTTTATTTTGGAAATACAGGCTATTCGTTATATTCATTCTATTTTAGGGCAGCACAGAAGATGGCAGCAGCAAAGAAGAGGGCCAAAACTGGCCAAAGCTCCATGCTTTTAGAGGGTGGACCATCGGCGACCATGACATTACCCACCAGGTTTTGTTTTCTTCTTTGCTCTCATGATAGCATCTAATTACTTCAAATTGATTGTAAGTATCATTTCTGTGATCGCGGTAAAAATTTGGTAACATCAACTAGTAAGAAAAAGAGGACAAGTGATGATTGCACACCTCAAACTTCTAAAAGGTATACCACATATTGCAGCAATCTCTCTAAAATTTGTTCTCCTAATTCAAGTCATTGTGAATACAAAACATTTGTAGGTCGAGAAGTGGGTCAAATCAGCCCCAAGCACTTTCTATTGCTCATATTTAAGATCAAGTTGTTCAAGTTAAAAAGAAACAGAAAGTCAGCAACAAGAAGCTAGGCCTACCAAAGAAAAAAGCCATGAACAATCCGAAGGTACCACTTGACAGCCCATCAATGGGTACAAGAAGCAAGAAAGAAGTTCCTAGCAGCCCTGCCATGAGCACGCGCAGCAAAAGAAGGCTTAGTCTTTGATTTGTCATGTTTTCGTTATATGTATGTGAGACTTTGTTTATGTGAGAACTGAAACTATGGTGGATTTGTGAACATGTTGTGTGACCTCTTTTATGTGAGAACTGAAACTATGGTGAATTAGTGAACTATGCATTTGTGAAATATTTATATATGGTTATGTTGCTTATGTGAATATATGTGGCTGAATGTGAATATATGGTTGTATTTATATATATGTTGTCCAAATATACATGATGTCCAAATATACATGATGTCCAAATATATATACATGTTGTCCAAATATACAATAAATAAATAAAACTCTTTCCAAAATACATGTTGTACAAGAAAACTTTGACCAAGGGTAAAATGGTTCAATTCTCCAAAAGTTAACACCGTTAGAGGGTAAAACTAACGGGAGGCCATTTTCCAAAGAAAATTTTACGTCGAGGCCGGTTTCCTAAGTTTAAAAAAAATGGGCCAGTTTCCTCAACACTTTTGTTTCCAGGGCCATTTTCATAATTGACTCTTTTTGGGGTGGGGGGGGGAGGGATAAAAGAACACTCAAAAGAGTGCCACACACCCTTTCGCGTTCTGAATCAAAGCTCAAAGCCGTCCAACTATATCTAGTGGCTCTGCCACATTGCTTCAGAAAAGAACTGGTGGGCCTACACAAATGCTGGGTTGCTGGCCCTGCCGGATTTTGGCCTGGAATGTCCATTAATCGGGCCGTGCTGGGCTTTCAAGGGATGCTGCCGTCGCTCTCAGAGGAGGGAGGAGTGACGCCGCCACGCATCCACGGCTCGACTGCCGCCGCCGCTGCCGCCTCTGCCCCGCTGCGTGCTCTTAGTCTCTCCTTGCCGCCTCCCCCCTCTGGTGTCAGGCGACATGTCTCACCAGTCACCACGATTGGCACTGAGCCATGGCGTGCGGCGGCCGCCTGAGCCCTCTTTGCCGTTTGCATGTAAGCACTCGCTTGCAGCTATCAGATGGGTCGGTAAGTACTCCTCATACGTATGTGTCCTACTCGTTGGCGTTTGGTTGGGTACCTTTGTCAAGTGCGTCCTAATGTCCATTGGTAGGACATTATTTATCGCTCTAGTTGATGTGCTTGATTAAGAATGCTATTGTGCTGGAGTGGCACAGACTGAAAATGGTTCATCTCGGTGTTCAGCACTGCTCAATATATCTAACAGCAAACTAGAGCAAAGCAAGACAAGTGACAACGACATTGCACCAGCCAAAGCTTTGGCATCACTTCTTTGGTTTCGTGCAAAAGGTGGAGTCGTTTTTAAGCAGTCTCTCTCGTCCGCGTCAGATGTGGAATTTCAGTTGTTCTCATATCACCATACGGAATAATAAATAAACTGCTCTGTTTTACTTGTATGCCCTCTTCCTTAGGTTCGTTCAATACCTACTCTGTTTAATATGGGCATCACACCAATTAAGCCAATTGCCAATAAAGAAAAGGGAACAATTGCAAAATGCTCCTTGACACTGTGTGGCTCTCAAAGCAGAACATCGTTTTTTTTTTTTACAAAGTCTGGCCACCAAGGAGTACTAACTTTTGTTTAAACTATACAGTATAACTCAAATGCTCACAATGCACATACACTCACTCCTATGAATGCACACACGCAAATTCTACCCCTGTGGGCACCTTCGAAGACCGGGCCAACAAATCCTTTAGACAAGATTGACAAAGTGACCACTGCGCTTCGCTGTCGATAAGAACGTCGCCAACCCCTAAAAGAACAAAGCCATTAGATCCTCGTATATTCGCTCCCAGGAAGAGTAGAACCTAGACCACAAGTGTTACTGAGCCACTTGTAACCACTAAGCCACTTGTAACCACTAAGCTACAGGCTCTTTCGCGAGTACTAGCATTTACTGACACTCACAAGGTACTCTTTTTGGACTCCTCCAAAGTATTGAGTTTTCCAATTGTGTACATGTAGGTCTGCAAGTGCATCAGCAGGACAACATCAAACCTTGGCGTTAGATCAGTAGGTGGTTTTTAGAAAACGTAGAATTTTAAAGGGCTTTGTGCTATTTGTGTGAAACATCGTTTTCATTACATTAGCTCATACTGGCGTCCTCTTGGTCCTTGCTTCTGATCAGTGGAGACTACAATTTCTAATTAAGCCGTTCTGTGCTGCTGCCATATGCCAGCGCTGCCACTTTTTAGAACGCCAATGAAGGTTTATACAGGCTGCAGTTTGAAGGAAGACTAGGCCTGACACCAAGAACCTTGTCGTTCAGGTATATATGGTTCACACTCTTCCCTCAAATTCTTGTTTCAGTTTGCACTGTAAAGTTGCACACTGCAACACGAGAAGGAGCCACAGCAGGTCCATATGGATGACTGAAATTTTATTTTGTTGATTCAAAACCCCTAAATATATATGTTGATTTTGTTTGTTGATTTCAGGAGTGGAAAGAAACCAGGCGATATAGGCGAGGCGATGGAGGCTGCGGTTGTGAGCGTGGCACATGGTGCTTTGAGCTCGCTGCTCTGGAAGCTTGGTGAATTGCTCACAGACAAGTACAACCTACTCACCGGTACTAAGGGACAAATCATGTTCCTCAAAGCTGAGCTTGAGAGCATGGACGCATTCCTGAAGAAGATCCCAGATGCAGAAGAGCCTGATAAACAAGACAAGTGTTGGGCCAAGGAGGTACGTGAACTGTCTTATGACATTGACGACAGCATAAATGAGTTTCTCCACCATGTCGGATGTGAGTCCAGCAACAGTCCAGGCATACTCAGGGGATTTATGGAAAGATGCATGAGCTTGCTAACAACCATGTATGCTCGATACGAGATTGCCAAAGAGTTTCAAGGCCTGAAGAGACGGGTTGTTGACGTCAATGAGCGGCGCAGGAGGTACAAGACTGATGTTGTGCCAAAACCAAACAATACATTCATTGATCTTCGCTTGTTGGCGCTCCAAGCCAACACATCTGACCTTGTTGGAATCAGGGAACCAAGGGACCAGCTGACAAAGTTGATGGATGAAGAGGATGTGCCTCAACATCAATTAAAGGTGCTATCCATTGTGGGATTTGGAGGTCTCGGAAAAACTACAGTGGCCAACGAGATTTTTCGCAAGCGAGAGGGCTTGTTCCTTTGTCGTGCTTTTGTTTCTGTGTCCCAAAAACCAAATATTAGGAAGGTACTGAGGACTATACTGAAATGGACCCGACCAATTTACATAAGCACAAGTGTGAATATCAACGCCAAGGCGTCGAAGAACGCACTTGAGCCCATGTAAACCCGGCAGTCATCCGAAATCATGAAGGATTTCAAACTTTTTCCAACAACACACCAGGAATCATAGTTCAGAAATTACAATCCACTTGATCGTACATTTCGCATATAAAGTATTTACAACACATGTTTTAGAAGATCAATATTACAAATCGGAGTTACAATTTATCAGCGGAAATAAAACTCTTTTAGAACACACATACCTATTCATTTTAAATAGAGTGCCGGCTCTAAGTCGATATCCAACAAAAGCAATAGAAGAGATATAAGAGATGATCTTGCCCCTTGATCTAACATCCTCCCTGTTGGGAATATGCCCTAGAGGTAATCATAGAGATGATGATATTCCGCTTGTATCCATGATATATAAAATATGTCCATTGAATATCCATTAAAGACAACTTGTATTGATTGGCAATTATGTGAATTGTTTGTGGAACTCTTTTACTTGTATGGTTATTCTATATTCGTCCTGGTCGGAGTTCATGTGAGGACACACATGAATATTAGACTAGCACATTATTAGTTGATGACTATGTTTCACAAGTCATGGACATGGAGATGTCGAACTAATAATGTGGGCACATGTATGACATATAGGCCGGATCGACCCGACATGAGATTGTCTCTATACACATCATATACGTTATGTCCTTCGACCCGAGATTGTTGTATGTACTCGAGATGTGTATCGACTTGCTTAGGGACCCGACAAACGCTACTCCGTCATCCGGGTAGTTATAAAGGATGTCTTCGAGTTTGTCGAGAAGCATCTTTTGAGACATAGACAATCAAGATGGGACTTGCCCCTCTCTAATGAGAGAGATATCACTGGATCACTCAAGTGATTGGATCAACAAATGCATGGCCGTGCTTGGGTTAAGTGTTAACCCACGAGTTGAACCATATATCATGAGGCAAGGGAGTAACTTGTATATGGTCGTAGTGGTTCGTACGATATGATCATTTGCGTACGCATAGGAGTTGTCATGCCTTGCTAGAGGCCGCTGTCGGCTATTGGGCGAATAGGAGTATTCGGCCCATGTCTATGTGTGCGTGAACCCATAGGGTCGCACGCTTAAGAGGCTGGAAGCCTAATTCGAGTTGGACTCGAATTAGACAAGGCTTAGGGTTTCTAATGCGTCTCCAATTCGGAAAGCACATGAGAGACACCTATATAAGAAGAGGGGAGGGGCGTGGCCAAACACACAACAACCAATCCACGCCTTCAGGCAGCCACCGTCGTCCTCCACGCTCTCGCCTTCGCTCCTCGCGGACCTAGCAGTCCGGAGGCGCATCGCTTCTTCCTCGTACGTGTGTGACACCTCGGAGGTGCTGCATCTGGAGCACGAGGACGAACCGCACGAACCGCATGTGGTGGGAGGAGTTGCTGGACGACCACGCAACCGCACGGCACCGCTGCGACGCGTTCGACTACATCGAGTCGTCTTCCGCCGCATCTGCGCGTCTAGTGGTAATCCCGTAACTGTAACTAGTAATAGATCCCGGGCGATGAGGTAAAAAGTTTTGTTTTACGGCTAGCGTAGCACCCTCATAACCCAACGGTGGTATCGGAGCTCACGTACCGCATTGTTATAGGTTGGATGTCGCATATGTGATATGCTCGGTTTTAGATGAGTCTCTGATCTTGGTTCATGATCTTGCCGCGTTGGTCTTGTAACGATCTACTCGTACCGGTCGGAATTCCGCCATCCGAGTTAAGTGATACATGTAAATCCAATCACGGCGAGTTAGAGATCAATCAGATTGATTGAATTGAACCCTAGGTCAAGTGCCGAGCGCATGTGATGCGCGCGGTGGCAGATTGGATCAGCCACCGGGCGCCGGGTTGCTTGAGAAAAGTTCTGTTCGTAAAACAGCCGTAACTTTTTAACCGTAACTCGGATCGAGACGATTCTTAAACGAAAGTTGTAGAGAAAAAATTTTACATACACCCCAAACTGACTTGTCAGTTTGGCCCGAGCCATATTTGCGAAAAACGGCTTGGAAGATAGAGTTTTTCGCGATTTACTTTTTGTAGTCGGAATCGGTTACCTCTGTTTTGCAGGTTTTGATGACTGGTATAGCTCATATCTATGTTTATGTCGTTCTTACCATGTTCTATTTTCACATGCTATAATGTTTTTGTCTACATTCGTGCGGTAGTGAAGTAGAACAATCCCTCAGTAATGTTTAAGTTTGTGCTCCCCCAAACCTTGCACTGTCGCTGTCTTGTACAATCGATGGTGGGTCTATGAAATTAGGGTGCCATCGATTTTACTTGACTAAGACAGGTTCGTATCGGATACTTACTGCAGAAGGTTTGGTTGCTTAAGCAAGGTCATCCTAACGGTTAGGGACCTTGGAGCATGAGAAGTTGGTAACCCAAGCATAGAGATGCTATCCAACAACAAGAGTCATATGCGATATGATTAGCAAAGAGTTGCTTACCGATCTATCATGTCTTCTAGCGGTGATGCTAAAGCTCACTAGTCGACTTGCTAGTTGTGGGTCTTGAATCACTAAGTTTCAATCGAGGGATATTGATTTTAGTGGGAGTAGATCATATTTGATATTATTTACTCTATCATGGATATTTTGTCTTAGTATTTTGCATTACTTATGTTGTAGATTAATGGCGTCTTCTAAGCAACCATTTACTTTGCGTTCGATTCTTGAGAAAGATAAGTTGAATGGAACAAATTATGCGGATTGGATCCGTAATCGAGAATTGTTCTCGGGGCTGAGAAAAAGGAGGAATATCTAGACACCCCCTTACCGGATGAGCTGCGATGATGCATCTCGTGCTTTGTGACCAAGCTAGCGAGAGGGTGCATTGTTGGGCCACACGTAATCAAGATGGTTGGTTACACTCGAGGGTTGGAGAAGCTAGGCTTCCCAATTGGCCCGAGTTGGCTACGATTTCATTCTCTCGTCTACGCCACCTAGCTATGGGAACTTCATTGCGAACTACCATATGCATGGGGCGAGAGCAGGGCTTGAATGAGTTGTGTGGCATGCTTGAAAACAGCGGTGACATTAAGAAGCGGGTCGGTGGCCAAGTATTGGCATCCCGAACAAGCCTAACTTTAAGAGAAAGAAGGGCAGGGGAAGAAAAAGGGCAAGGCTAAAGATGAGATCTCCAAGCCGCTCCGCCCGCCCCCAAAGCCGGACCACCGGCCGATGTTAAATGTTTTCATTGTGGTAAGAATGGTCACCGGAAGAGAAACGCAAGCCGTACTTGGCGTCCTTAGAGAAGGACGGCGGTAGTAAAAGTACTCCCGCTCATACGCTTGTTGTTTATGTTACAGACATCTTCCTCGCTAACTCTTATATCAATTCTTGGGTATTTGATACCGGATCGGTTGCTCATATTTGCAATACGATGCAAGGAATGATAAGAAGTAGAAGCGTGAAGAAAGGAGAGGTTGATTTCCGCGTGGGCAACAATGCAAGAGTTGCTACGTTGAACGTCGGGACGATGCAACTTCACCGTCGGGATTTGTCATGGAATTGAATAATTGTTATTTTGTTCCTAGTCTAAGTCGAAACATTATGTCACCTTCATGTTTGATGAAGGATGGTTATTCATTTGCGAGTAAAGACAATGGTTGTGTTATCTCGAAGAATGATATGTTTGTGGCTCTTGTATCCATTGTGAATGGATTATTTATTTTAAATCTTGATGATGCACCTGTCTATAATGTTAATGCTAAAAGGCCTCGGCTTAATGAGTTAAGTCCTACATATATGTGGCATTGTCGTTTGGGTCATATAAGTGAAAATCGCATGAAGAGGCTCCATGATGATGGACTTCTAACTTCGTTTGATTTTGAATCTTATGAGACATGTGAGACTTGCCTTTTAGGCAAGATGACCAAGACGCCTTTCTCAGGTTTTCCTGAGAGAGCGTCTGACTTATTGGAACTAGTACATAGTGATGTATGTGGACCAATGAGCACGGCATGCTAGAGGCGGTTTTCAATACTTCATAACTTTTACGATGACTTTAGTAGATATGGCTATGTCTACCTAATGAAGCATAAGTCCGAAACATTTGAAAAGTTCAAAGAATTTCAGAATGAAGTAGAGAACCATCGTGGCAAGAAAATTAAGGCCTTGCGATCGATCGTAGAGGCGAATATTTGAGTCATGAGTTTAGCAATCATCTTAAGAGTTGCGGAATTGTTCCACGGCTTACGCCACCTGAACGCCACGAGAAATGGCGTGTCGGCGGCGTAATCGGACTTTGTTGGACATGGTTCGGTCTATGATGAGCCGATCGGACCTACCTTTATCGTTTTGGGGATATGCTCTAGAAACGGCCGCTTTCACATTGAATAGAGTACCATCTAAGTCCGTAGTTAAGACACCATATGAGATATGGACTAGGGAAGAGTCCTAGTTTGTCTTTTCTAAAAATTTGGGGTTGTGAGGTTTATGTCAAACGGCTTATATCGATAAGCTAACACCCAAATCGGACAAGTGTTTTTTTTCGTGGGATATCCAAAGGAAACTTTAGGATATTACTTCTACAACCGCTCAGAGGGCAAAGTGTTTGTTGCTCGAAACGGTGATTTCTTAGAGAAAGAGTTTCTCAAAAGAGAGAAGAGTGGACAAAAGGTGTATCTTGAAGAAGTTCAAGATGAGCCGATCGAGAAGGACTCTACGAGTGATGCTAATGTAGCGAGAACAAGTTGAGATGCCCGTGACCACGTAAACACCTCCACAACCACGAAGATCGGCAAGACTTTGCAAGTTGCGTGGGGATCGTATTGTTGGACGATGACGAACCCGCAACATACGCGAAGCTATGATGGACTCGAGATTCCGAGCAATGGCGAGTGCCATGAGATCCGAGATAGATTCCATGGGAAATAATCAAGTTTGGAACTTGGTTGACCCGCTTTGATGGTGTTAGACCCATCGAGTGCAAATGGATCTATAAAAAGAAGAAAGATATGGACGGAAATGTTCACGTCTATAAAGCTCGACTTGTCGCAAAGGGTTTTTGGCAAGTTCAAGGAATTGACTACGACGAGACATTCTCTCCAAAAGAGCGATGCTTAAATCTATCCGGATCATTCTAGCAATAGCCGCCTATTTCGATTATGAAATTTGGCGGATGGATGTTAAAACAACCTTTCTAAATGGAAATTTGGAAGAGGACGTGTATATGATACGGCCAAGGTTTTGTTGATCCAAATAATCTTTGGAAAAATATGCAAGCTTAAGAAATCTATTTATGGGTTAAAGCAAGCATCTCGGAGTTGGAACATTCGTTTTGATGAGGTTGTCAAAGGGTTTGGCTTCCGTCGAATGAAGAAGAGCCTTGTGTTTACCAAAAGGCTAGTGGGAGCGCCGTTGTATTTCTAATCTTGTATGTGGATGACATACTATTGATTGGGAATGACATTCCTATGTTGCAATCAGTAAAGACTTCACCGAATAATAGTTTTTCTATGAAGGATTTGGGAGATGCAAAGCATACATCTTGGGCATTAAGATCTATAGAGATAGGTCGAAAAGGCTAATAGGATTATGCCAAGATACATATATTGACAAGGTGTTGAAACGGTTCAACATGGAGCAATCCAAGAAAGGGTTCTTGCCTATGTCACATGGTATGCGCTTTAGCGACAAGCAATGTCCTTCATCGGATGAAGAGCGCAAACGCATGAGTAAGGTTCCATATGCTTCTGGTCGGTTCCATCATGTATGCCATAATATGTACTCGCCCGGATATCTCATATGCTCTAAGTGTTGCGAGCGGTACCAAGGCAATCCCGGTGAGAGTCACCGGACGTCAAGTTAAAAACATCCTTAAGTACTTGAGAAGAACTAAGGATGAGTTCCCGATCTATGGAGGTGAGGAAGAGCTCGTTGTAAATGGTTACACCGATGCTAGCTTCCAACCGATGTAGATGATTCACAATCTCAATCGGGTTTCGTGTTCACGGTAAATGGTGGTGCGAAAGAAGCTGGAAAAGTTCCAAGCGGGAGACAAGTGTCCGATTCTACAACGAAGCCGAGTACATTGCGGCTTCGGAAGCTGCAAAGGAAGGTGTTTGGATGAGGCGTTTCCTCATTGATCTTGGTGTGTTTCCTAATGCGGCTAGCCCATTGAATCTACATTGTGATAATAATGGGGCGATAGCGCGAGCTAAGGAGCCAAGGAATCACCGAAGAACAAACATGTACGGCGGAAATTTCACCTCATTCGACGGTTCATCGGTGAAGGTGAAATTAAAATATGCAAAATACATACGGATTTGAATGTAGCGGATCCGTTGACAAAGGCTCTTCCACGGCCCTAAGCATGAGGCGCACATGAGGTCTATGGGGATTAGACATATTAGAGATTAACTCTAGTGCAAGTGGGAGACCGTTGGGAATATGCCCTAGAGGTAATCATAGAGATGATGATATTCCGCTTGTATCCATGATATATAAAATATGTCCATTGAATATCCATTAAAGACAACTTGTATTGATTGGCAATTATGTGAATTGTTTGTGGAACTCTTTTACTTGTATGGTTATTCTATATTCGTCCTGTCGGAGTTCATGTGAGGACACACATGAATATTAGACTAGCACATTATTAGTTGATGACTATGTTTCACAAGTCATGGACATGGAGATGTCGAACTAATAATGTGGGCACATGTATGACATGTAGGCTGGACCCGACCCGACATGAGATTGTCTCTATACACATCATATACGTTATGTCCTTCGACACGAGATTGTTGTATGTACTCGAGATGTGTATCGACTTGCTTAGGGACCGACAAACGCTACTCCGTCACCGGGTAGTTATAAAGGATGTCTTCGGGTTTGTCGAGAAGCATCTTCCGAGACATAGACAATCAAGATGGGACTTGCCCCTCTCTAATGAGAGAGATATCACTTTGGATCACTCAAGTGATTGGATCAACAAAATGCATGGCCGTGCTTGGGTTAAGTGTTAACCCACGAGTTGAACCATATATCATGAGGCAAGGGAGTAACTTGTATATGGTCGTAGTGGTTCGTCGATATGATCATTTGCGTACGCATAGGAGTTGTCATGCCTTGCTAGAGGCCGCGGTAGCTATTGGGCGAATAGGAGTATTCGGCCCATGTCTATGTGTGCGTGAACCCATAGGGTCGCACGCTTAAGAGGCCGGAAGCCTAATTCGAGTTGGACTCGAATTAGACAAGGCTTAGGGTTTCTAATGTGTCTCCAATTCGGAAAGCACATGAGAGACACCTATATAAGATGAGGGGAGGGGCGTGGCCAAACACACAACAACCAATCCACGCCTTCAGGCAGCCACCGTCGTCCTCCACGCTCTCGCCTTCGCTCCTCGCGGACCTAGCAGTCCGGAGGCGCATCGCTTCTTCCTCGTACGTGTGTGGCACCTCGGAGGTGCTGCATCTGGAGCACGAGGACGAACCGCACGAACCGCAAGTGGTGGGAGGAGTTGCTGGATGACCACGCAACTGCACGGCACTGCTGCGACGCGTTCGACTACATCGAGTCGTCTTCCGCTGCATCTGCGCGTCTAGTGGTAATCCCGTAACCTGTAACTAGTAATAGATCCTGGGCGATGAGGTAAAAAGTTTTGTTTTCTGGCTAGCGTAGCACCCTCATAACCCAACACTCCCGTAGTGGGATACAGGTCCATCTTGTTTCCACACAACTCGTCATATGATCTGCAACAAGTGGGAATAAAACCCTGAGTACGTGGGGTACTCAGCTAGACTTATCCGTCTCAAACCAGAAAATAAGGACTCTTATAAGCATATGCAAGGCCATATGGTGGTTTGGCTGACCCTTTCTTGCATAAACAACTTGAGCTTACTTTATCTTCATTAGGTGAGCTATACTAAGCTTATCATCTTAAATCAAGCCTGCATTAGCTAGGTTTGCACTTGCACTACAACATCACCAAGTAGAAGTATAAAACAATCATCCTTTTCACATGGTTGATCATAATTCGATATCCCATATCCGTCATGGCAACATAACCCCCTTTCCATTATCCCGTTTATTTCTGCATTGCATGTACTCACGTCAAGTTATCCACTGTCCAGGGATAGATGGCGATTATAATCGATTCCTACTCAGCTGAGGATAATTTCTCACACACGCCCCACTCACCCGCTAAGGTGAGTGTCAGGTCATCGTTAACAAGTTCGGAATTGGGGATCAACAGGAACCACTCGTGCCCAGGCCTCTCGATGGCTGCATCTAGTCGGGTCCCAACATCAGTCTTAATGCCACGACCTGTCTCACCCCAATACCAGCACAGCGGTTCGACCTGAAACCCCAACCCAAACAAGCTACTAGACTTCGGGGTACCATCGTACCACCTAAGTGTAAGAAGCTATTCAAAATGACTGAGGGCTGGAACAATATAGGGTTCTTAACCAATCCCGTTTGGGTTATGTTCCATCCTTTCCTTTCCCGATCCAACCATTATCATGTGAAAACCTATCCTCGCGGATGATCATTCGACCACCCGACTTCTACCGCGTAATTAAGCAAGGCTAAGCATATTACGTCCTACACTTAATCCAGGGTAGATGTATCGAGTAGTCAAGGTAGGGTAATGCATCAAAGTTGTCATTCAACGCCTATAACTTAATGCAACATAAACAATAAGATGACACAAGTGTTTTGGCAAACCATACGAGAAATGCTCTGGGGCTTGCCTTCCGATGTCGAGCGAGGTCGGAGTTGCGAATGCTCGATCCCTTGACGTCTGGTTCCCGATCACCTTCTGTGCGCGAACTTCCTTCATGACTTGCCCTTCGGGATCCTTGTCCTTCTCGACGAATCCCTAATCGTGATCCTGAGATGATGCATGTGCGTATGTATAAATACCTGATCGTCGGCATATGCATGATCATGAATGATTAATGGTTATGGATGCTCATGTAGCAATGATCCTATCACATCTATCACTAGCAAACAAGCTAGTAAAGCCAACTAATCTATACTTAAGCATAATCTTCATAACCAATTCATCATGACCTACTCCTTAACAATCAACCCTACATACACAAATCATCATTAACACTTAGTATTAAGCTTAGCATACAACATCACATCATCAAGCTTCACTACTAGTCATAAACCTACAATCAGCAGCCAACTAATAAATTCATAACTAAATATCCATAAACCCTATGGATATGATTGAAGACAATCTGGAAATCTTATGAAATTCTACATCAAACATGTAAAGACATCATAAGCTGATTCCCAGGCTAACTATACCTAAAACAGACATCATCAGGACTGATCCTAGCAAAACAGCCACTAAACAGCCCTGTTACCCAAATTGTAAGGGTCATAACTCCTAAACCATTCATCCAATGACCATAAAACTTTAACAGTAGATGGCCAAGCTAATACTATAACTTTCATCTATAGACAAGTTAACCAAAAAACCAATATACAATTAGGTTAACCATGACATCATTGGGTTAACCCCTAATTAACCAACCAATGGCTTAAACAGGAACACCAAGATTGGTTGCTCCTAAAATCCTACCAAAATTATAGTAGGTAACACATGTCAAATAAAGTCCATCATCCAAATTTCAACCCATTTGGATGATCACACCATCGTACACAAAATTCACTAGGCAGCACCAATTAATTGAACCTAAAATACTTTGTATTACCAAATCATGCAAACCAGAGATTTCATTGCATCAGTGGCTATCCAATATCATATGAACATCCCATAAAAATTACCAACCACATATCATACTCAAACAATTGATTTATGAATTATTTACATCCTAGCTCATAAATCAAGCTTGAATTACATCTCTATATTTTAACACAGCAAGAATACTTAATTTCTTTACCACAGCAAAAGCATGACAATACAAGATCACCAAGACAAAAACTACATTTTTCTGAGCCCTACACAATTGCTTATGAATTTACTAAGATAAATCCCCAATCAATAATTAAATAAATCTACTAATAAAAATGTCTCAAACATGGCATGTGATATTTTTCACAGAAACTACACATCATAATAAAAATATAACAACTTGAATCATCGCGTTTGGACTAATAATGAATGAGATAGGGATTTTCAAAGGTTAAACACGATTTCTGGAAATTCATTTTCCCAGCCGAATAAGACAAACATATTGCATCTAGGCCCCTGATCTTTTCTGGAATTACCTAAGCCCAGATCTGCAAACTGGCTGAGTCCAGCCGCTTTACAGAAAGACCCCTCATCTTTCTTAAATTCTAATCGCGGAGTCCTCGAGTGATGGAAACAGGGGATGCACGGGGAAGCGACGGCGCCGGCCGGTGGGGCGGCTCCCCGGCGGGGCTGAGGGGCGGCGAAGCTCCTCGGCGGTGTTGCGTGCCCCCTGGGAACCCCAGCCAGCCTCGCGGTGGCTCGGTGTGGCGCTACCGCGTGCCGGCCTCGGTACGCAGCGGCGGTCACGGTGACGGCGACCTCCTGGCGCCCGATTGCGACCCGAGAGAGGCGCCGGATGGGCAGCACGGCGTGGCGAAGAAGGTGGGGTGCCCAGGTGCGAACAGGACGGCCTCGAGGGTTGTTCTTGCGGTGGTGATTTCCGGCGACCTAGGCGGCGGCGGAATTTGGCCGGCTGGCCGCGTCGCCCGTCGACGCGGAGCGCGAGCGGCGTTGCTTGTGCACGGCTCAAGGCGTCGCCCGAGCTCGGCGGGAGTGGGTGGCAGTGGCGGAGCGGCCACGGTGGCGAAGGTGACGCGGCGGCGGTTCTCTCGCAGTGACAAGAACGAGGAGACGACGCGAGAGAGAGAGATGGAGAGCGACTGAGAGAGGGAGTGGAGAAGTGACGAGGACGACGAGATCGACGAGGGACGCGTCCTCCACT
The DNA here is from genome assembly GCA_018135685.1 of Themeda triandra. NCBI lineage: Eukaryota > Viridiplantae > Streptophyta > Magnoliopsida > Poales > Poaceae > Themeda > Themeda triandra. Next base: position 88,177 of record JAENPR010000985.1, on the reverse strand, counting down.
TCGTGCGGTCGATGACCGAGGCAGTGACACGGAGGCGGAGGTGGACGCACGGCTGACATGCTCGCCGCCACGCCCTCGGACGCGTGTCACCGGTGCGGCATATCGTCGAACAGCTGGCGAGCGCGACTGGGCCACTATTGGGCTTGCAGTTTGGGCCATCTACGGGCCGAATCTGGACTTAGGCCAAAAAGAAAAGTTACTCATTAAATGATGCTGATCATTTTTCGTTTAATGACTTTGGCCCCAGTTCCTAATGGATTAGAAGATAATGAGGTCCAACAAGGCAATGCCAATCTACAATTTCAGCCTGACCTAGGGCCCACACTCCCTTGAATTGGATGACTAAATTAACTCTAATCGATCCCAAACTTTGGCATGTCATGTTCCATTATGTTAGGAACATTTCTCCTAATTGGGACAAACTAAGTTGCTATATGAAATTAGGAGAACGCGGCATGCCAATCGACTTGACACAGGAAATCCTAAATGACTTAGGATAAAAACAGCCCCTGGGTCCTGTCTTCTACCTCAAAAATATATGTCGTACACCCATTTTCACAAGAAGTGGTTTTTGGGACTTTTATTGCTTATAAAATTCCCTAACTAAAAGCTTTAGACCCCAAAATCATTTGGAATGCCCGGAAACACTTTTTAACACTTCTCGCAAACAACTTCGAGAAAGCTAAGTCAAACAGAGACATTTTCTTAACTATGGTCATTAACATGACCTCCTAATAAATTTAGGCTATCTTCATGTCTAAATGAATTTAGTGAGCATCACATCAAGCACAAGGTTGGAAATATCAAGCAATCACATATGAATGCACATGCTCATGAATGGATGCAATGCGTAGTCACATTAGGATTTTTGCTAAACAGGAACCAAAAATCCAGGATGTGACAGACTTACCCCCTTAAAAGAATCTCGTCCTCGAGATTAGGTCAGATTAGTTTTGGTTTTTGAAAAACGATACCTCACATAACGTCATTTCACTTTCTACATCAACCATCCCTTCCTGATATGGTGAATCTCAACACTTGTTATCCCCTGGATGAATTGATCCTCACATCGAGTCCCCTGTGACTTGGTCTTTGTTCCACTCAAGATAGGCTCGCTCCTCGGATTTACGACATACAACTTCCAGAAGAATAGGTAGCTCGTAGTCGTAAATCGCCGTTACATACTTGGCAGGGTTTTGACATGATCTAGCTTTATCATGGTGGAGCATTTTCCTCATTCTGAATCATACAATCGCTAGCAGATATCGCTAGAATGAATTGTAGTGGTAGCCCCGAGTGGGACACAGCGGTATTCGAAACACCACACCACAAATCATCCTTGCGAGCTACTCGCCATTCCTTACAGACGGTTCGGAGCTACCATAGGCAAGGAATGCCGAGTAGGTTAGGTGATCAACCGCCCCATTCTGGCTCATGGGTCGATCCCTAACTGCTAGTTGACCCCATGATCACTTTCTCTTCCAAGGGTCTTCCCGAAGACACCTTACATCTTATATCCATGCCTCTTAGGTGCTGCTCACCTCTTCTATGTCAATCTTAAGTATGAAGATGACAAAGAATAGTACCAAATACTCTTACATTACACCCCAGACTATACCTCACAAAGGCAGGTTACCGTGGTACTTGACCGATAACTACCTATTGAAGGTATCGAGGGTTACATGTAAGGGAATCTGCTATTCGCATCTTCAAACACATCAAATGGTTCCTCAAAACCCTACAATGTTTACCACCAAAGGAAGCGAAGCGTAGATTTCGATAGAATGGAAACTACTTCACCAACTCGTAGGTAGAAATCGTAGGACTAATCGGAACAAATTTAATAATGGCAAAGCCCTTCATAGGAAAACTGGCTATAGACATCCCAATATTCTCCGATTGCGCCTGGTGTTCTGCTCTTCGGGTTTTTTTTTTTTTTTTTTTTTTTTTTTTTTTTTTTTTTTTTTTTTTTTTTTTGAGGGGGATGTGTTCTGCTCTTCGTTGAACACAACCAACTGTGTGCGCTTGTAATCGTCACGGCCTGTTTATCTTCTAAATAAAAAAAAAAGGTGAGTGTGGGCCTCTTGACTTGTTCTCAGCCATGGGCTTTCTGTTCTTTTGGGCCGTGCTGGGCCTTCCTTGGACACCATTGTTGCTCTCAGAGCAGAGGCCGACCGGCGCCGTCGTCCCCCTACCCTTTCTTGCCCTGCCCCCGCTAGCCGCTGCATCCTATGCCTGCCCTCCGGCACCTGGCGCGCAACGCATGGACCACGAGAGCCGTAGAGTCCGCGTGGCACCACTACAATGGAGAACGCAGCCGTGGAGTGCTTCGAACCCCCACGGTGGGGCTGGGGGCGGAGGTCTCCGGCGGCCACGCGTTCATCGGCCACTGCCTGCCGCCCCCCTCATCCCAGTGAAGTGAGCTGTGGAGCACGCACGCCCCTGGCACTGAACTTCGTGTCAGGAACCGGGCACTCAAGGCCAGACGTTCAGGGGAGGCTGCGGGTTCAAAGGCTGAAGGCGCTAAGTATGAATGTTCTCCGACAACAGGTGTTAGCGAGGTGCAGAGCTGTGGCTGATGGTCGGCGGCTCGGCGCGGATGTGTGTGCGTCGAGGATGATTGTGTGGGCCCAAGGCCGTGTAATGAGCCATATATAGCTGGAGATTGCGTAGGGGTGAAACATCGAACAAGTTGTAAACAGAACCTTTCCTAATTCAAATCCCATGGTTGCACTGAATTCCATGGCTCTTAAGTTCAGCTGGGCTGGTGTGTAGTTTTCAGTTTTTCTATAATAAAATTGACTGAATCTATTCAAACGAAACACGTATGCTCTGCTTCAGAGTCAATCCATTGATTGTCCCATGGTTGCACTGTGCTGATTCAAATTTAGCAACTTGAATTTTTCAAAAGAAACACGCAGGAGAGCCAATTCGTTGATCATCCCATGGTTCCCACTGTTCTGATGCAAATTTGGTAACTTGATGACTCGACGACGAAACACTTGTACTCTGCTTCATAGTCAAATTTTTAACTGGCTGCCCTTTGGCATCGAGTGCTGGAAGTTGTCGAGATGGGTGTGGTGGGCCTGCGCCTAGTGCTGCTGCTGCCTGCCTGAATTTTTCCTAGGTTGTCTACTTGTCGGTCCATGCTGGGCTTTCGTGGCATACGTCCTCGCTCTCGGAGCAGGAGCCAGAGTGCTCTTTGGTAAGCACTCGCTTTTCACAGCTAGTGTCCGGGTGTGCAAGTGCTCCTCATACATATGTGTTCCATTGAAATTTGAGCAGTTCTATCGAACATATAGATTTCTGTCGATGCATCAAATGGAGCGAGCTAATGAAACCAGTACCAGGACTTGTTGGCAGCTGCAGAGTCTTTATGTTATGTTCATCAGTTTGTACTTTCTTGCTGATCGCACAAACTTATTTGTTTGATAGGAAGCCAAGTAAGACTGTCTGTGCAGGCAATATGATATAGAAGTGCTGAGCGCCAAAGAAAGTTCTAGGAAGCTGATGGCTGGCTGCAACACCCAAGTTGACCTGCCTGCCACTGCCAGTGTTCTGGATTCTGAGCGGCAAACCGGTGCGCTGAAGCACAAGTCTCCGAGGTACTGTGTGACGTGATGACGTGGACAAGGCTCCAATCTACTGGCCAAGCTTAGTGCAGCTGAGCTGCTTCTGTTTACTTTGAACAATGGAACAGTCGAGATATGCAAATTTCAGGAGAAACTTCCAAGATGCAACCACAAAAGTTTTGAGCGTGTGGGTCGATCCTATCCTATGAGAAGCGTGTGAGAAGCGGTCTTCAGATTAAGCAATGGGTAATAATATATACAATGTCTCTCTTGTCATCCTCCAAAGTCCAGTTCTCCCTGCTCTGATCTGCTGTCAGCCTGTCACCACACACTCACCAATGCTCCTCTCCGTTGTTGCATGCGTCTCTTCTGATAAGGACTTGTTTCATCATCACCATGTTCATAACACTCTATAATACTGCAAAGCAATGAAACACAAGTGACATCGACATGCGCCTGCCAGCTTTGGCAGCACTTGTTTTGCGTTTCTGCGAAAAGGGTTTATGCAATTGGTAATGTCTCTGTTCTGACACCTTACTATCTTACATCTTGGTTGTTTGAGACTGGTAATCCTGTAGATGCACGCTGTTGGTTTTTTTTTAGAAGAAACATATATTCATCTTAGTGCCTTACACCGGTCCTTTTACTGTTGGACTCGAAAGAAAAGAAAAATTACATAGAAGTTTACAACTCATGTTCATCTTATCTTCTTCGAAGCCTTCAGAGATTCATCCGTCACCGCCATCGAAGTCGCGTACCAATCATCGTCAGGCACTAGAGCCAAACTCCACGGGGTGGAGGCCGCAGAGGAGGACTTACTTCTGGGCGAATCAGCCGACGTTGCCTCCCAGGTGCATCGGCCAACTCCTGTACCCACGACGCATCCTTCGATTCCATCGCCAGCAACCCGAGCAGTGCTCAGGTTTTCACCAAACATGTTCCTCGAGATTAATAGGGTCAATAGCATCATCACCTGACGAAGACAACGATGCGTCGGCCCTCGACTCCAAGAGAGTTCTCCCCAGCCTCTCCGTTGACATCGGAGTAGATCGCCATCGGAGAATGGAAGAGACTGGGAGAAATTATTCCGCTGCGCCGCCGCCGCTTCCGCATCGCCAGCGTCGCCAGGAAGACCAAGTCACAAAGGAGCCACGCTCCTCCGACCAAACCTAACTCCGCCGCCGAATATTGACGGCGAGCAAACACTCGACCTAGGACTCGATTAAGACCCTATGAAAAATAGGAAAACGAGGCGGACCCCCGCTCCGCGTCACCGCCGGCAGCTAGGCCGGAGGCGAGGGAACGGGGGCCGCAGGTGGTGGTGGTGGTGGCGGCAGCGGCGCCCCTCGGTGATGGTCTCGGCGGCGGCGCCCCAAACCCTAACTTCCCCCTGCGATGGGATTGTTTGGGAACCCCCGGGAAAGAGAGGGATGCACGCTGTTGGTTCTGAACCTGCAGCATCACATCTGTGGTGCGGTGTGGGATTGTTGAGGTGGAACCATCTACCAGCTCATTTTCTTGTAATAATATAATCATATGGATTGTGGACATACCGTTTCATGCTTCTCTTGGTTATTAGTACTACATTAAATGTCTTATAATTTAGGACCGAGGGAGTAATTGAAACAAGTATACTCTGCCTCTAGTAAACTGTATAGCTCTGTTACAATGCTCTTTTGTGTCAAGAATGCTTTGTTACATTTGTCGGACATCAAGCTAGACCTATTGCAGAGTGTCACGTAGGCTGTGCGCTTCTTGGGTTATCCACATTTATAGTATTTCAGAAGTTAATAAATGATGCCATCACTAATCCCTATTTAAGTAACAGGTCAAATGATGCCGGGACTAAATAGTAATCTTATATGATCCCGCTTGCATTTTTTTTTTTGCGAGCATGTGCCAACTTGATTAATAAAAAATACCAAAGTTCTTCCTATCCATTTGGTCCCACTAATTTCATTATCTTTTTTCAGACAAAGCCCACTTCTTAGGTTGTTTTTTTCTCTCGAAACCGGAGCTGTCATTACTGCTCAGCCCTAGCAGAATCGCTGGTGACTAACTCCTCAAGAAACTGAGGTTCATCATCCCAGATAGCATAAGAGCTACTAGGCAACTTACAGGTTACAGCCGACGGCTGCTAGTTCATGTGCTAGCTTATTACAGACGCCATCAGATGCTTGGGTTCAGCAACTAGGCTCACAAGGAGGATAGCCTGTACTCATCTCCTTCCAGCGCAATCTTCACTTCAAGCGCGTCAGTCTCCAGGACAAGGCTCGAGATCCCCATTGATGCTCCATTCTGAATCCTCCTAGGCATCCCAACAACTCGGCATGGAAAAGCACTCCCAAGAAAATTCTCCCTGCTCCTGCTTTGTGCACAGAACCCTATAGTCTCTGATGACACAACCCCACCTGCTGTCACTCGTCTCCTCCAGAAAAGCACCATCAGGATTCAGTTTCAGGACGTCAGGGTTGGGGCTGCTCCATTCAGCTGACTGACGGTTATCTGGCAACAGCCGGGCTGTCATTTGCTTTGGCAATAAGCTCGCATTCAGTTTATCAGCCATCGCCGCTGCAATATATGCCACCTCTGTGCCCGGTCTCCTTCTGCCCTCTTCCCGCCATTTATTTCGTTCATCCCACCAGATCGGTAGCTGAACATCTTCGTGGAACACATCTAGTGTGCGCTTGTAATCGTGGCGGCCTGTTTATGTGCTCAATTAAAAAAGTTGGTTATGGGTCTCTTGACTTGTTGTCAGCCCTGGGCTTTCTGTTCTTTTGGGCCGTGCTGGGCCTTCCTCGGACGCCATCGTTGCTCATCGCAGAGGCCGCCGCCGCGCATCCCCCGCCCGACGGCCGCCATCCTCCCCCGCCCCTTTCTTGCCCTGCCCCCGCTAGCCGGCCGCTGCGTCCTCTGCCTACCCTCCGGCGCCCTGGCGCGACATGGACCACGAGAGCCGTAGAGTCCGCGGTGGCGCCACTACAATGGAGGACGCAGCCGTGGAGTGCTTCGAACCCCCACGGTGGGGCGCTGGGGCGGAGGCCTCCTCGGCCACTGCCTGCTGCCCCCTCATCCCAGTGAAGCGAGTTGTGGAGCACGCACGCCCCTGGCACTCAACTTCGCAGTAACTCGTGTTCCTCCGATCATTTACAGCTACCGGCCTCTGTAAGTGCTCTTGAGGCTCTCTTGGTACACAGCACTATGCTAGGTACTATGTTGTAACGAAATTTGTGAGATTCTGTTAAAGAGTTATGGTCGATGCATCAAGTTTAGCCACTGATCTAGTACATTCCCAAGAATCGCTAGTTGCTGTGTCTTTGGACTATATATTCGGTTCCTTTAATTTTGGCTTCTACATTCATACCAAAACTTTTGATTACTCAGTTACATGCAACTAATCTTACTTCCACTCCTGCTTGCTTGGTTGTTCTATAGTGTTCCTTGTTGTACTGGTACCTTGCAAATCACCATAATGCTCTTGAACATTACCATACAGTGAGGCAGTGATCCGGCTGGCTAGTTGGTTTTTAATTGACAAATCTTTATATTTGAGTGGCCCATACCAGATATAATGTGCCTGACAGACTAATGATAGTGCGCCCTATGCAATTCACGTTCACATGGAATTGCCAACTTTGTTTAGGTTTGGATTGGTATTACGGAAAAGGCATCCTATTCTCCATTACTACAACTTTATGACTATAATACATAGTTATTCAGATATGCTTGCTCGAGCCTTCTGTTGAGTCTCTAGGAGAGCCAATTCCATGTCTCTTAAGTTCAGCCGTGCTGATGTGTAGTTTTCAGTTTTTTCTATAATAAAATTGACTGAATTTGTTCAAACGAAACTCGTATGCTCTGCTTCAGAGTCAATTCATTGATCATCCCATGGTTGCACTGTGCTGATGCAAATTTAGTAACTTGAATTTATGCAAAAGAAACCCGTAGGAGAGCCAATTCATTGATCATCCCATGGTTGCACTGTGCTTATGCAAATTTGGTAACTTGATGACTAGATGATGAAGCACTTGTACTCTGCCTCAGAGTCAAATTTTTAACTGACTCTTCGGCATCGAGTGCCGGAAGATGTTGAGCTGGGTGTGGTACTGTGGTGGGCTTGGCTTCCGCCACTTTGAAAAGGCCTGGTGGGCCTGCACCTAGTGCTGCCTGCCTGATTTTTGCCTAGGCTGTCTACTTGTCGGGCCGTGCTGGGCTTTCGAGGCATGCGTCCTTCGCTCTTGGAGCAGGAGCCTCGTACATATATGTTCCATTGAAATTTGAGCGATTCTATCGAATATATAAATTTCTGTCGATACATCAAATGGAGCGAGCTAATGAACCCAGTACCAGGAGTTGTTGGCTAGTTGCAGAGTCTTTATGTTATGTTCATCAGTTTGTACTTTGTTGCTGATCGCACAAACTTATTTGTCTGATAAAGGAAGCCATATAGGACTGTCTGGGCAGGCAATAGGATATAGAAGTGATGAGCGCCACAGAAAGTTCTAGGAAGCTGATGGCTGGCTGCAACAGCCAAGTTGACCAGCCTGCCACTGCCAGTGTGTTCTGGATTCTGAGAGGCAAACCGGTGCGTTGAAGCAGAAGCCTCCGAGATACTGTATGACGTGGACAAGGCTCCAATCCACTGGCCTAGCTGAGCTGCTTCTCTGTTTACTTTGAACAATGGAACAGTCGAGATATGCAAATTTCAGGAGAAACTACCAAGATGCAACCACAAAAGTTTTGAGAAGCGTGTGGATCCTATGAGAAGCGTGTGAGAAGGGGTCTTCAGATTAAGCAACGGGTCATAATATACGCCCTGTTCGTTTGCTCTTATCAGCGCTTCCAGCCAGCGATTCAACAGTGTTTTTCTCTCACAATAAATCAGCATCAGCCAGAATCAGCCAGCCAGAAACGACCAAACGAACAAGGCGATAATATATACAATTGTGTCTCTATCGTCCTCGTCCAACGCTCCCTCTGCTGTTGCGTCTCTTCAGATTAAGGAACATTATTTGTCACTCTAGTTGATGCTTCAGGTCCCATGCTACCTTTACTTGGTTGTCTCCCATGTGGCCATGCTTTGTGCGTTCATCACTGTGTTCACAACTACTCTACATAACAGCAAAAGCAAAAGCAACACAAGTGACAACGACATGCACCTGCCTGCTTTGGTAGCACTTGCTTTGTATTGCGTTCGTGCAAATTAAAAAGGGTTTAAGCAATGGGTAATGTCTCTGTCGTCCGCGTCAGATCCAGATGTACCTTACCAGCTCTTGGTAACACCTACTCTATTTAATATGGGCACCCTACCATGTAACCTGCTAATAAACACAAGAGAAAATTACAAAAGGCACCTTGAGAGTGCGAGGTTCTGAAAGCAGAACTTTTTTTCTTTTTTGGTTTCTCAAAGCCCGGGAATGCTGAGACCTGAGACGGGCAGCATTTGCATTGAGTTCTTACCATTTAGAATATATCTAAAGTGACCCATCGATTGTAATGGGTGAGTATATGTCCAAAAGGGATGGAGTATATAATATAAGAATTGATGCTTATTAGATGGTGGCGTGCCATTGGCTGCGACAGACCTGCTATCTACAACAAATAATTCAACGCAAACCAAGAGACGACTTGACTTGTGGAGTAACATGGTGACAATTGTCTTGTGTAGCCACGTACATGTGAAGCAACTAACAACACACAATGCATGGCCACATGGGAGACAACCAAGTAAAGGCAGCATAGGACCTGAAGCATCGTTTTACAAGCGGTCTTCAGATTAAACGAATGTTGCTGTCTATTGGCAACAAGTTGATCGACAATAATAAAATTAGTGAAAACTTTATTTTTCTTAATCTGTTTGCTTGCTCACCTTACCATGATGTGCCCACATCTCTTATTGTATGCCCTCCAGCTTGGTACCCATTCCTTGCAAACAATTCTATATATTATATGGTGGACGCTCAAAAGCAGGTTCAGCTCCTTTAGTGCGCTGTATTTTGATGTAGATATCCCAACCCCCGATGCAAAGGACACGCATGCAAACAAAGGAAACTGAAATTTGCGGTAGACCCCTTGAGTTTGAGTGGTTTTGAATCTTGGAGAGGTATTTCAGCAAATGAAGAGGTGGTTTCTCAGAAAGCGTGAAGAAACTACATACAGAGGGTTTGTACGCTCCTATCAAACCCCCTGTACTATTTTGCATATCCAGGAAGCAAAGGAAACCATCTTGTTCATTCGTTCCCTACATGGCAGCAATCTGATCCATCCTCTTCTTTCTCCGAATCTCGCTTATGTTTTGACATCACGAACACCAGTCTATCCTGCCCTCATCTCCTTCCACTGCCCCGCGCTCCTGCATGCCACTTTTCAACTCCAACAAATTAGTGTTTTTCTTAGCAGGCTTCAGTTTGAAGGAAACTTGGCCTGACGACAGTAACAACGATCTTACCATTCAGATTGATCTCTCTCCTGCGGGCTTTGTACGGTTTGAATCACAGTCTCTTCCCTCTTGCACTTGATTCAATTTGCACGCCGTAGAAAAGAAGTGGAGCTACTGCTCTAGCTATTCAATGAATTTGAAGCACACTTAAGAAAAAAAGTTGGAGCTACAAAATAAATCATGTTACTAGAATTGTCGCTCGTGACTGATAAAGAAAAATCACTACATGTGCTGATTTGGTTGTTTTCATGCAGGATTGGTAAGAAACCTACGCGCATCAAAGTGGGAGCAAGCAAAGAAAGGAACAAAGGCAGGGTGATTGATGGAGGCTGCTGTGACCGCATCGCACGGAGCCTTGGGCTCCCTGATAGCGAAGCTTGGTGATTTGCTCGCAGCTGAGTACAAGCTGCTCAAGGGAGCCAAAGGGCAGATCTTGTTCCTCAAAGCTGAGCTCGAGAGCATGCATGTCTTCCTCAAGAAGATCTCAGATACTGAGCACCCTGACGAGCAAGACAAGTGCTGGGCCAAGGAGGTACGTGAGTTATCCTACGATATTGAGGATAGTGTCAGTGAGTTCATGCTCCGCGTGGATCACAAGTCAAGCAACAAGCCACGCGGAGTCAAGGGGTTCATAGATAGGACCATGAAGTTGTTGACGACCATGGATATTCGACATGACATTGCCAAAGAGTTTGAAGGCCTTAAGGTCCGTGTTGTACAGGCCCAGGAGCGGCACAAGAGGTACCAGAAGACTGATGACGTTGCCTCTAGGCCAATCAACACAACCATTGATATTCGGTTGTCAGCAATGTATGCAGAGGCATCAAGCCTTGTAGGTATGGATGGCCCAAGGTATGAACTACTTCAGTTGATGGGTGGAGAGAACGAGCTAAAGGTGATCTCTATTGTTGGATTTGGAGGCCTAGGAAAGACTACACTTGCAAATCAGATTTATTGCAAGCTTGAGGGAAAGTTTCAGTGTCGTGCCTTTGTGTCAGTGTCCCAAAAACCAAACATTAGGAAGCTACTAAGAACTATGCTATCTCAAGTTGGATTTGTAGCTCCTAAGGACACCAACATGGAACTGTGGGAAGATTCTGAGTTCATTAGTCAGCTCCGAGAATTTCTTCAAAAAAAGAGGTATGCCAGTCCAGAAATAATTTTATCCTTCGTATGGTTTATTGAGCATTCTAGTATTCTATAATCAACAAGTAACATGGTGGTTTCTCTGTATTTTTTTCTTTTTCACCTTGTTTTCTTAAGATTGACTAGTTTATGTGTGTCCCTATTGTATTCTTAGACCTTGGTTAATGGATGTTTATATTGAGCATGCTTTTAGACTATCCTAATGGTTACTACGCTCCATGTGCATTTATATGTCAGGTACTTAATTGTAATTGATGACATCTGGGAGGCTCTTGCATGGGATGGTATAATCAGATGTGCTCTTCCAGATAATGATAATGGCAGCAGAGTATTAATAACTACAAGAATTGAAACCGTGGCTAGAGGATGTTGCAGTAAGAACATTAAATGTGTTTACAAGATGAGGGCACTTAGTGAGCAGGACTCAAGAAGCTTATTCTTTAAAAGAATTTTTGGTTCAGAGGATGGTTGCCCTCTAAATTTGAAGGAAGTGTCTGCTCAAATTTTGAAAAAATGTGGTGGTTTGCCACTTGCAATTATCACAACATCTAGCCTTATAGCCAGCCAACCAAGCAAAAGAAAGGAGCACTGGGAACGTGTAAGGGACTCTTTGGGATCCAACTTTGAAATGAACCCAAGTTTGGAAGGCATGAGACAAATATTGAATCTCAGCTATATAAATCTACCTCATTATTTGAAGACTTGCATGCTATATCTAGGTATTTATCCTGAGGACTACACAATTGACAAGGATGATTTAGTGAGGCAGTGGATAGCCGAAGGTTTTATATGTAAAGCTTGTGGGATAGATCCTGAGGATATTGCAAAGAGTTATTTGAATGAGCTGATCAACAGAAGTTTGATTCAGCCTGTAGATACAGACTGCAATGATGAGGTGATCTCTTGCAGGGTACATGATATGATGCTTGATCTTATCCGACAAAAATCTCGAGAAGAGAATTTTGTCACTGTAATAGATGATATAAGAGACATGGCAGGGCATCAAGATAAGATCCGTCGGCTCTCTCTCAACCTGGATGGTGCAGTAGGTTGAAAGGATCAAGATGCCCAAGAGGGGGGGTGAATTGGGCTAATTCTAAAAATTATTGCGGAATTAAACCTACTAGCCCATGATTCACCCCTCGGTGCCTATGTGTGTTCCTAGACAATCGATTAACTAAAGTTATGCACCCTAAGTTCCAATCCTATTCTAGCATGGCAATTCTATGAAAGTAATTGCGAGAATGTAAGTGCTAGAAAGTAAATGCGGAAAGTAAGGGGACAAGGAACACGGCGATCTTTTTCCCGAGGTATCGGAGAGTCGCCACTCTCCACTAGTCCTCGTTGGAGCACCCGCGCAAGGGTGTAGCTCCCCTTGATCCTCGCAAGGACCAAGTGCTCTCTAGGGCTGATTCTTCGTCGCTCCGACGCGGTGAATCGCCAAGAACCGCTCACAAGATGAGTTGGGTCATCCACAAGCACCGCCGGATGATCACCAAGCTCCAATCACCACCAAGCCGTCTAGGTGATGGCGATCACCAAGAGTAACAAGCACAAACTCTCACTTGACCTCGCAAAGCCTAGGGAGAAGAGTGGATGCACACTAGCTACTCTCGATCGCTCATGAACTCATGGATTCTCAAATCTCTTCAAGTCATGAGGCTCTTGCAACTCTCCTGCTCTCACAAGGTGTCTATCAGCTGATGAAATGAGCAAGAGTGCCGAAATGTAGAGGGTGGGGTTGTATTTATAGCCAAGAGCCAAAATCCAACCGTTACCTCGATTTCAACTCGAGACGTGAGCGCCGGACGCGTCCGGCCGCTCCCACCGCCGGACGCGTCCGCGCTTTATGGAATTCAAACGGCACCTAGCCGTTGGGCTCATAGTGCGGCTCCGGACGCGTCCCGGCGCGTCGGCAGCAGCGTCCGGCGCGCGACCGACTTGCGAGCCCGATTCGAAACTCTCGTCCGTGTCCGGCGCACGCGGACGCGAGGCTACGCGTCCGCCGCTCAAGGCGAGACGAAGGACGACTTCACCGTGCGCCGGGGCGTCCGGCCCGGCAGCGCGTCCGGCGCTGTTGAAGCTCCGTTTCCACTTGATACGCGATCCTTTGAAAACGGCGACGACTTCAACAACTCTCGGGGCTTATACGTAACTTCCTAGCGCTAAGATTTCACCGGTGTGCACCACACCTAAACCCGAGACTCGGCTAGGTCAAGCTACCCATTTGCACCCCCTTAATAGTACGGCCAAAGGAGAAAACAAAGTCCTAACGACTAATCCGATGTCTCTCAACACCTTCGACAATCGGAACTAACCGTCCTTAACCTTGTCGTCCCACCTTTGAAAACCGAAACGATTTCCATCGCTAAGAGGGCATGCCTACCAAATTGCCTGAGATTCCATTACCATGACCTAACTCACATTGTTTCTGCAAAACATACGTTAGTCATAGTAATCTACATTGTCATCAATCATCGAAACCCACATCAAGGGGCCTAGATGCTTTCAATCTCCCCCTTTTTGGTGATTGATGACAACCTCTGGAGTATGAAGAGTTTAGTTGAGGTTTTCAAGCATGCTTGATTCACATGAGCCTTTGACAATGAAAGCAAAGGTTAGAATGACTCATGTGACATCAAGCCAAAAGATCTGTGCTCATATAATCTGCAAAAACGAGTTAGCACAAGACAAAAGCATAGCTCATATGGAATCAGAGTAAAACGCGGAAGCCAAGCACATATGAGCAAAGAACCGGGTGACATAGAAGGTGATACCAAACCGAAGAGCATATGTCACTGCGAATGAAGGTACCTCACACATATCATACAATGCATAAAGTAAACATGAATGCATGCAAAAGTATCAATCAAAAGAACCAAATCCCAAGCTGAGAGCTCCCCCTAAGTCTACATACTCCCAACTCTCCCCCTTTGGCATCAAGGACCAAAACCTAAGGCTGAGGGGTAGAAGGAGCAGACGAGCCGGTCTCACGAGCATGAGGAGCAATGACGAACGCTGAAGTGTCATCTGGGCTGTCGTCTGAGCTCTGCTGGGACTGAGTGACAGGAGCCTGCTGACCCTCTGGCTGTGACGCTGGCGGTGAAGCGGTCCAGGTCTGCTCAGCCCGACATCTTGTGACGGTTGCCGTCTCGTGGTCGGCACCGTGGATTTGGAGCTATCTCCGGGCGACCACTGTGGCTCGACGGTATAGTAAGTGGAAGAGTAGGAGCCACCGTGGTACTTGCCTCGCAGTAGGAAGAGGATCTGTAGAAGCCAGGAAGGTATGGTGCCGGATGTGCGGTGCACATCCTTTGGAGGAATCTCGCTGCTTCTTGAGGGTTGCGGCTCATCTTGAATAGGCCGTCTCATGTACTCGGGTGTCGCCTCTCCCGTGAGTGCACCGTAGGAAGCCCGATGATGGGCTGCACTGAGTCTCGGAGTGAATAACGAGATGAGAGCCAACGGGTGAGAAGCCGGTGGAGATCCGTGGAAAACCGGGGACACACAACTGCTGGAGAAGACGGTGCTATGCTGAAGCCGGTAAGCTCGCACTCGTGGCCGGCACCCGAGAAGGTCCTATTCCCAAAGTTTGGCCTCGGGGGCGACTCGGAGCCGAGGGAGAATTCCCGAGGTGCTTGTGGCACTGTCTGCTGAAATAGTGAAGCAATCAAAGTCATAGTCTACGTCTTCTTCGCTGCTGTAGCGATGCTTGTGCATCCCGGCGAGCTCGTATCTCGGCTAGAGCAATCTCATGCCGCTCCTCGGCACGCTCCCGGTTGGCGGCCAACCTGTCAAGTACTGAGTCAAGCGCTCAATGGCCGCTCCCTCAATGGCCGCTCTGAACCGCCCGCTGCGCATCATGCGACGAGGAGGAGGACGAAGCGGGAACGTAGTACTCCTCATCATCCTCGAGTCGAGGTAGTGATCTCATATCCTGCCGCCTCGGCTTCGCAAGCTCGCTTCTTCATCTCGCCGCTAGGCCGCTCAACTCGGCATCCCGCTCGGCTCCTATCTCTCTTCGGATCTCCATGGCGAGGAATGACCGGAGGAGCATCTGCGGTGATTACGACAATACGTGAAGCATCATAGGAGCCAAACACCTCATAATTCAGCGGATCTTCATATTCTTTTCGATCGAGTCGGAAGATCACCATTTCTATAGATGAGCCGGGTGATCCAATGAGCATAGTGCATCGGGCGGTGGTGCTTGAAACTCCCATAGATGACATCTTCCATATCCAGAGCATCAAATCCCGGATATCAAAAGGAATCTTTCTCACAAGATGTGACACTACCCACTTTGGAGCCTAGTGAACCCGTTCTGAAACCGGGCCTAGCAAGAATGGTGTATCTCGAATCGATCAAGAACTCGAGCAAGGCGTAGCTCATCCTGTGGTGTCCTGCTCGACCCTGCACCAAAGTTAGGTCCAAAGACCTCTCTCATGATCTCAGGAGGTGGCACTACTCCTCCCTGTGCACGGCGGGGTGGCTTAATTCCTGGAAAGCACAGCTGATGCAGCTTGATGGGCTGCTCTGAAATCCCCAAGAAGTTCCTGGCTTCCTCACTAGACAAGTTCTGCCTCTGACCACGAATGGTATATGAGATGAGTGAATGATTTGGAGCTATCCACAGTGTAGCATAGAACTCTAGCACCCATTCTGGAATATATCTGCCAGATCTTCCAATTAGATCAATCAAGCCTGGCTGTGCACCCAAATACTCTCTGAAGGCCTGGCCCAACACATGTGAGAAAGTGTCGGCTATCACTTGTCCTGCGCTTGTAATCTTTGACTTCGCACGTAAGCCTCTACCAAGGATTTGTGCGGAGCCGTGTAATAAGGTGCACCCGGCTCTCTCTCTAGAAGCGAAACCGGTGTTTATGTCCACCCGCTGATAGCCTCGAATCTTCTTGGCACTCGCTCTCAAAAGCTCCTCGTACTCGGTCTAGGTCTGTAGGGCCCCTGGCTTGGGCTGCCTCGTGGAGTCGAAGAGGGACTGACTCCTGTGGACCGCGGAGTCTATTTCGCTTGGAGAGTTCGACACGGGAGGACCGTCGTAAAGGAGAAAGATCCTGCTGCTCAAGAGTGGTCTCCTCTCCGCCTCGGGAGCCTCGCCTCGCACTCCCGTGCCTTTGCTGATCCAGGCTCTTGTATCACAATGCCCGCACCCCCGCAGCTCTCCTCTCGGCACGCTCTCGCTGCTTTGCGCCCTCTTTACCGGGGCTGCACGAGAATCAGGTGGCAACCTTTTTCTTTTCCTCATAGTCACCGTTTTCTTGCCTTTAGCTTTCTCAATCATCTCGGGAAGATTTGGTCTTACGTGCGGATCATCATCTCCCCCGAACCCCTGCCTGAATTCTTGCACCTGGGCATGATCGCATCTTTATTGCGATCAAGCAAGTGAATCACTTTGTCTTTGATCAATCAAACGGGTTTCTAGAAGATGAACTGTCGCCTTGTGAGGCTTGGCCTCAAACCATACCCACAAGCTTGGCTTAGGGTTCAACTGCCACTGCCAGTAACCAAATGACACGGCTCGCTAGACCACGACAATCTCCTGTGAAGGGATAAGAACGACGGCGTAGGGCACCTCTTGAGCACAAGATGGGATCACAGGGACGATACTTCCTCTGGACGATATGACGCCGAGCGGCGTGCCAAAACCAAAGAGGAAGCAGAGGAAAGATGCCTCGGACGGAGCAGGCAACGAATCGCTGGTGAAGTTGAACTCCGGCGCGGTGGCAGTTCACGGCGGCGGTCAGGCGATGCGGCGCTCAGACGGGGCAGCGCTCGCGTGCAGAGTGGACGCGGCGGCCGGAATGGCGCGCGGCGGTGGCTGGCTGGCGCGTGTGCGTGGAGGAGCAGGGCGGCGCGAGGGCTGGGCGGCGCGGCGCGATGGTTTTCTAGGGTTAGAGCTGCTCGCGGCGGCGGCGGTGTACGGCTGGAGGAGGAGAAGACGGGCCGCGGGCCGATTGAAAATGAGGAGAAGAAAAGGCTGGCCCCACACGTCAGATTAAGTTACTCGCGTTTGTCCTCATCACGCCGGACGCGTCCGGGATGAGTCCGGGGGTCCGCCGGACGCCGACCAGAGACTCCAAAAAATCTTGAGCTCAGCTCAATCCCGCCGGACGCGGTGCAGACACGGTCGCCGGACGCGGGCGAAACACTGTTATGCGTCCGGCCCGTCTTGATCTTCTGGCTTCATCTGCGACTTATCTTCATAAGGCGCCAGACGCGTCCGCCGATTCTCCAATGCGCGTCCGGCGCTCTTTAGAGAGCTGATTTGAATCTTTTCTTCGTGGCACCTGCTCCCAATCGGTTTCCAAACTTTTGAAGATTCAAATAAACACAGTTTGGAGCCAATATGAGATCCTCACTCTCAAACACTCAATTTTTCAAATAGTTTGCCATAGGCTTATAATATTTTTCGAAAATAGGCAATAACACGAGCGAGGAACAACGTGTGGCCATGAGCTTGAGTTTTTAACCAAATAGAAGCGTCAAAAGCTTTCTCAATTCATGGACGAACACAGAGGTTGCTCAAGAGATAAACGAAAAGAAACGAAGAGCAACACACAAGCACATAAAATTACTGGAATTTGAATCTAGGCGGCTTGTCAGGTTTGAATCAAGGGTAAGCTTCTTCACACCTCCGGAGAGTGTTATCTTAACCATGTTAGACAAGCCCTATATGCATTACAGAAAATTAAACGTGCTCTATAAACAATGCAATGCAACCGACAACACCTTTCATCTCTTCCTTGTGAAGTTGCTTAGGTCAAGGATATTGAGCTCATTCCTTAACCTACAAAAGGTTGATTCATCCAATGGCTTTGTGAAGATATCCGCTAGTTGATCCTCACTTCTCACACCTTCTAGAGATATATCCTTTTTAGAGACATGATCCCTAAGAAAGTGGTGGCGGATATCTATATGCTTTGTACGAGAGTGTTGAACCGGGTTGTTGGCGATCTTCACTGCACTCTCATTGTCACACAAGAGAGTCACTTGACCAAGATTCACTCCATAGTCAAGGAGGGTTTGTTTCATGTACAAAATTTGTGCACAACAAGCCCCTGCTGCTATGTACTACGCCGGTGTAGATAGAGCAACACCATTACTTACGCTTCTTTGATGACCAAGAGACAAGTGACCTCCCAAGCAAATGGCACCCTCCGGATGTGCTTTTTCTATCAATTTTGCAACCGGCATAATCCGAATCGGAATAGCCAACAAGTTGGAATCTTGCTCCTTTGGGATACCATAGACCAATGCTTGGGGTGAGCTGCAAGTACCTAAGGATCCTCTTGACAAAGACTTAGGTGAGCTTCCTTAGGATCGGCTTGGAAACGAGCACACATACACACACTAAACATGATGTCGGGCCTAGATGCAGTGAGGTACAACAAGCTACCGATCATAGAGCGGTAAAGAGTTTGATCCACAGAGTTACCTTCCACATCAAGGTCGAGATGCCCATTAGAAGCCATAGGTGTGTTGATTGGCTTGCAATCCTTCATATCAAACCTCTTGAGGAGGTCCTTGGTATACTTCTCTTGTGATATGAAGGTCCCTTCCTTCATTTGCTTGATTTGAAAACCAAGAAAGAAGGTGAGCTCGCCAATCATAGACATCTCGAACTCTTTTGACATCATGTCACCAAACTTCTTGCATTCTTCTTCATTTGTTGAGCCGAAGATGATATCATCAACATATACTTGACAAATGAAGATCTCTCTATTAAGCTTCTTGGTGAAGAGTGTGGTGTCAACCTTCCCGATGGTGAACCCCTTCTCAATGAGGAAGTCCCTAAGGTGCTCATACCATGCTCTAGGGGCTTGCTTGAGCCCATAAAGTGCCTTGGACAACCCGAAAACATGATTAGGACAGCTAGGGTCTTCGAACCCGGAGGTTGATCAACATAAACAAGCTCATTAATGAAACCATTAAGAAATGCACTCTTCACATCCATTTGAAATAGTTTCATTTCATGGTGTGAAGCGTATGCAAGGAGGATACGGATGGCTTCAAGTCTTGCAACCGGTGCAAAGGTCTCTCCAAAATCTAGACCTTCAACTTGAGAGAACCCCTTTGCCACGAGCCTTGCCTTGTTTCTCACAACATTTCCTTGGTCATCTTGTTTGTTGCGGAACACCCACTTGGTACCTATGATTCTTGCATTTTTGGGACGCTCTTCAAGTGTCCAAACCTTGTTGCGGGTGAAGTTGTTCAATTCTTCATGCATGGCATTCACCCAATCCGGATCTTGAAGAGCTTCACCTACATCTTTTGGCTCAACACAAGAAACGAACGAGTGATGTTCAAGAAACTAGCAAGCCTTTGAGATCGAGTCATTACACCCCTTGAAGGACTCCCTATGATTTGATCTTGAGGATGATCATGGAGTTTGGGAATTCTCTTTTCAACCACTTGAGGAGTTGGTTGGGGAGCGTCAACATCTTGAGCTTGTGCCTCTCTTTGTTCATGGGAGACATGAGTGTCTTCATGTTCGGTCATCCCATCTTTTTCTTTGTCATCTTGAGGCACACTTGAGGAAGAGGAAGGCTTGTCAATGACTTGCACTTCATCATCATCTTCTTTAGGCTTGACGTCTCCCACCGGCATGTTCTTCATTGCTTCCCTCAATGGTTCATCACCTACATCATCAAGATTCTCAATTGCTCCTTGGGAGCCGTTAGATTCATCAAACTCCACATCATATGTTTCTTCTACCAAACCGGTGGCATGGTTGAATACTCGATATGCTTTGGATTTTGATGAGTAACCAACAAGAAAACCAATATCACAACGTCTTTGAAACTTCCCTAGGTGTTGCCTTTTCTTGTAGATGTAGCATTTGCAACCAAACACCCGAAAGTAAGAGACGTCCCAGCTTCTTCCCATTGAGCAGCTCATAGGGGTCTTGCCATGGAACTTGTGAAGATATAACCGATTTGATGCATAACATGCTTGTGTTGATAGCTTCAGCCCACAAGTTTTCGGGGAGTGTTGTACTCATCAAGCATTGTTCTTACTAGAGTGATCAAGGTCCGGTTCTTCCTCTCAACTATGCCATTTTGCTTGAGGTGTGTAGGTGGAAGAGACTTCATGTTTAATCCCAACTTCATCACAATAAGCTTCAATGTTGGTGTTGTCAAATTCTTTCCCATTGTCACTTCTAATTTTCTTGATCTTGACATCAAATTCATTTTGAGCTCTCTTTGCAAACTTCTTGAAGCAAGGGGTGGCTTCGGATTTGTCATGAAGAAAGAAGGTCCATGTGTATCTTGAGAAATCATCAACAATCACTAGACAATGGAGTTTCCCACCGAGGCTCTTGTATGTGGTTGGTCCAAATAGATCCATATGCGGCAACTCTAGCACTCTTGAAGTTGATAGAAAAGCTTTGGTTGGATGAGTGTTTGCAACTTGCTTGCCGGCTTGACATGCACTACAAGGTTTGTCCTTTTCAAACTTGACATCTTTCAAGCCCCTCACTAACTCTTTCTTCAAAAGCTTCTTGAGTGTACTCATCCCAACATGTGCTAGCCTCCTATGCCACAACCACCCAAGTGAAGTCTTGGACAAAAACAAACATTCAGATTTGCATCTTCGAGGTGAAATCCACTAGATAGAGATTGTTGTATCTAAAGCCTTTGAATATCACGGTTGAGTCTTCTTTCTTTGACACTATCACTTCATTCTCATCAAACAAGCATTTGAATCCAAGATCACACAATTGACCCACCGACAAGTTGAAGCTCAAAGGTTTAACATAAAGCACATTTGACAAAGAGTGATCATTTGATATTGCAACTTTGCCCAAACCCTTGACTTTGCCCTTTGAATTATCACCAAATGTGATTCTATCTTGATTTTGCTCCCCTTCATCTAGTGAGGCAAACATACGAGGTTCACCGGTCATATGTTGAGTGCAGCCACTATCAATAACCCAATGACTTCCACCGGTCCCGTAGTTCACCTACACACAAGAGATCAAGCTTGAGGTTTAGGGACCCAAACTTGTTGAGGGCCCTTGACTTTCTCTACTAGAGACTTTGCAACCCAAATTTGCTTAGGCCTATTCTTATTGGGGGACCTAAGAAGGTGACATTCACTTGTCCTTTTGAATCCTTTCTAACCACATAATGAGCATTGTATGCAAAGGGTCTAGCATGCTTGGGCAAGGGTTGTGGTGGTGGAGTTTCACACTCATGAGCAAAGTGACCTTCTTGTCCACACTCAAAACATCTCTTTGGCTTTGGCTTTGGCTTTTGCTTTTGTTGACTTGCTTGCTTTGCTTGATGTTGCTTCTCTTGATGTGACTTGAAACCAATGCCACTTCTATCGGTCTTCATTACGGTGTTCATCAAGAGCTCACTTTGAAGTGACTTTCCTTTTGCAAACTTGCTCAATCCAATCTTGAGGTGTTCTTTCTCTTGCTTGAGCTTCTTGTTCTCTTCTAGAAGTGACTCATTTGTTGATTGCTTCAAACATGACATCTCAAAGTGGAGTCTTTTGTTCTCTTCTTTGAGCTTTTCATTCTCAAGTGCTAGTCCTTCATCTTCAATAGTGACGGTGTGACTGATTTTTGCTTGTTCAAGATCCTTCTTGAGCTTTTCATTTTCATTCTTTATCTTGACATAGTCATCATAATTCTCGATCACCACCACTTGACTTGCCTTTGCTTGCTAGCACCTTGCTCAATGATCTCATCACATGATGTAGCTACATCATTCTTAGCAATATTGTTAGTAGCCTCATGTGTTTTCGGCAAGAAGCTCATAAGCCATCGCTAGATTCCCATGATCAACTTTAATAGTTGTGTACTCCTCTTTTAGAGAGCTATAACTAGATTTGAGCTCATCATGCTTCTTCTCAAGGTTCTCATTTTCAACTTTAAGCTCTTTTGAAGAAGCTTTGAGTTCCTTGAGTTTAGAAGACATGATTTCATTTTGATCTCTAAGCTCATCATTAGTTTTCTCGCATAGCTTCCATCTTTTCTAGAAGAGAAGTATTTTCACTATCAAGCTCATCACATCTTCCTCTAGTCTTAATGATGGTTTTTGAGTACTTTCTAAGCAATTTGACAAGCTCATCATAGGTAGGTGACTCGTACTCATCATCACTATCACTTTCACTACCACTATCATCACTATCACCATGTTTGGAATGTACCTTCTTTTCACTTTTAGCCATAAGGCAAAAGTGGGATGGAGTAGATGATGATGGCAAGATTTGTGGAGGTGGTGAAGATCCAATGCCAATAGCAGCAACACCTTCATCATCACTTTCCTCATCGGATGACCCACAAGAGGATTCAATATCGGTGAGCCAATCATCAACAATATATGCCTTGCCATCCTTCTTCTTGTGATACTCTTTCTTTTCTTCCTTCTTCTTATGATGCTTGTCTTTCTTCTTCTTTTCTTTTTCTTCATCATCACTTGAGTCATCCTTCTTGTCCTTGCCCTTCTTCTTCTTGTACCTTTTGTCTCTTGGAGGCTCCGGACATTGATGAGCTAGATGTCCAGTCTTGCGGCAATTGAAGCACTCCATTTCGGAGATGGGCTTCCTTTTGCTACTTGTGAAGAATTTCTTCTTCTTGCCATCAAACTTGACACCATTTTTGTTGAGCTTCTTCAACATCTTGGTGGTCTTCTTCACCATGAGAGCAAGACTCACATCATCAATTTCAGCATCACTAGAATCATCATGAGTTGCCTTGGCCTTGCCTTTTCTTGAGTGACTTGCATTGAGGGCCAAATCTTTCTTCTTGGATGATGAGCCATCCTCGGGGGTGAGATGCATGTACATCTCATGAGCATTGATCTTTCCCAATATTTGAGTCGGTGTAGCATTGGAAAGATCACCTTGGTGAAGCACGGTGACAATGTGCCCATATTTCTCAATGGGGAGGACACATAGGATCTTTCTTGCAACATCGGATGGCGACATTTGATTGAGTCCAAGCCCATTGAGTTCCTCTACAATAGTGTTCAACCGGGAATACATCTCATTAGCACTTTCATTAGCTTTCATCTCAAAAGAATTTAACTTGCGCATAACAAGATGATAGCGTTCCTCACGCTCACTCTTAGTTCCCTCATGGAGCGCACAAAGGTCGGACCATAGTGCATGGGCGTCCTTGTGGTTCCTAACGCGATTGAACACATCCTTGCAAAGACCGCGGAATATAGCGTTCCTTGCCTTTGCATTCCACTTCTCATAGTTAGCCTCTTCACCGACAAGGCTAGTTGAATCCTTGGGTTTTGGGAGTCCTTGAGAAGCGGCACGGAAGCATCCAACATCTATCGCTTCTAAATGTGCTTCCATACGAATTTTCCAATAAGGAAAATCATCTCCCTCGAACATGGGAGGAGGTCCATCCCCATGGGACATCTTTACTCTAGGCGGTTAAGCCTAAATTAGAGCAAACCGGCTCCGGTACCACTTGAAAGGATCAAGATGCCCAAGAGGGGGGGGTGAATTGGGCTAATTCTAAAAATTATTGCGGAATTAAACCTACTAGCCCATGATTCACCCCTCGGTGCCTATGTGTGTTCCTAGACAATCGATTAACTAAAGTTATGCACCCTAAGTTCCAATCCTATTCTAGCATGGCAATTCTATGAAAGTAATTGCGAGAATGTAAGTGCTAGAAAGTAAATGCGGAAAGTAAGGGGACAAGGAACACGGCGATCTTTTTCCCGAGGTATCGGAGAGTCGCCACTCTCCACTAGTCCTCGTTGGAGCACCCGCGCAAGGGTGTAGCTCCCTTGATCCTCGCAAGGACCAAGTGCTCTCTAGGGCTGATTCTTCGTCGCTCCGACGCGGTGAATCGCCAAGAACCGCTCACAAGATGAGTTGGGTCATCCACAAGCACCGCCGGATGATCACCAAGCTCCAATCACCACCAAGCCGTCTAGGTGATGGCGATCACCAAGAGTAACAAGCACAAACTCTCACTTGACCTCGCAAAGCCTAGGGAGAAGAGTGGATGCACACTAGCTACTCTCGATCGCTCATGAACTCATGGATTCTCAAATCTCTTCAAGTCATGAGGCTCTTGCAACTCTCCTGCTCTCACAAGGTGTCTATCAGCTGATGAAATGAGCAAGAGAGCCGAAATGTAGAGGGTGGGGTTGTATTTATAGCCAAGAGCCAAAATCCAACCGTTACCTCGATTTCAGCTCAGACGTGAGCGCCGGACGCGTCCGGCCGCTCACCGCCGGACGCGTCCGGCGCTTTATGGAATTCAAACGGCACCCTAGCCGTTGGGCTACAGTGCGGGCTCCGGACGCGTCCGGCGCCCGGCGTCCGGCCCGCGCGTCCGGCGCGGCCCGACTGCGAGCCCGATTCCAGAAACTCTCTGGTCCGTGTCCGGCGCACGCCGGACGCCAGGGCCACGCGTCCGCCGCTCAAGGCAGACCAAGGACGACTTCACCGTCCGGCGCCCACGGCTGGCGCGTCCGGCGCCTGTTGAAGCTCCCGTTTCCACTTGATACGCGATCCTTTGAAAACGGCGACGACTTCAACAACTCTCATGGCTTATACGTAACTTCCTAGCGCTAAGATTTCACCAGTGTGCACCACACCTAAACCCGAGACTCAGCTAGGTCAAGCTACCCATTTGCACCCCCTTAATAGTACGGCCAAAGGAGAAAACAAAGTCCTAACGACTAATCCGATGTCTCTCGGCACTTCGACAATCGGAACTAACCGTCCTTAACCTTGTCGTCCCACCTTTGAAAACCGAAACGATTTCCATCGCTAAGAGGGCATGCCAACCAAATTGCCTGAGATTCCATTACCATGACCTAACTCACATTGTTTCTGCAAAACATACGTTAGTCATAGTAATCTACATTGTCATCAATCATCGAAACCCACATCAAGGGGCCTAGATGCTTTCATAGGTGATAGGGTAGCAGGATCTGTGCAGCTATCCCAAACAAGAACATTAGCAATATTTGGAACCTCTTCATATTTACCTCCGTTTCAACTATTCAAGCATCTCCGAGTTCTTGGAATTGAAATTACAGTAAGGGCCGATCCACCACTGTTACTAGACTTTAATCAGATATGTCATCTGTTTCAGCTGAGATCCTTAAAGATCATAGCAGAAGGTCACAAGGTGGTGTTGCCTAGTAAAATTGGGAGCATGCAGCAACTGGAAACAATTCAATTAAATGATAAAATAAAATTTTCTATGGAACAATCAATTCTTGAACTACCATCGGATATAGTTCATTTTCGCCGGTTATTGCATCTGATTATTCCAAATGCCACAATGTTGCCAAACGGGATCGGTAACATGAAATCCTTGCGTACTCTACACTGCTTCGATTTACGTAACTCAGCAAATAGTATCAAGGGTCTGGAGGAACTGACCAATTTGACTAGTCTTGAAATCACATTTGATCCTTCTAAAATGGCTAATGATGAGATTGTGCAAAAAGGCAGGGAAGTTCTGCACACTTGCCTTGAAAAGCTTTGCAACCTCAAGTATCTATATGTGTGTTCTTATCATTCTCACAGCAATTCCTACTTCGATGAGTTGAGTTCGACACACGCTTCATTCCGTCATCTACAGAAATTCTGTGGACGCAATTTCTCAAGGGTTCCTGGATGGATCAGCCAACTCCATAACCTCTATGACCTGTGTCTTACTGTTAAGCAAGTGAATGAGGAAGATGTTAGAATTCTTGCACAGCTGCCCTCAGTTATCAAGTTGAGGTTGTTCATTAGAGGAACTCCTGAAGATAAGATCATCATCCCCGGAAGTGGATTCCCTGTTCTAAAGCATTTTGCAATTATCTGTAGCAGGATATCGTGCCTGGCCTTTGTTGCAGGGGCGATGCCCAAGCTTGAAAAGCTCGAGGTAAAATTTTATGCCAAGGGGTGGAACAGTTACGGCGCTGCACCTACAGGAACCGGACATCTGGCAGGCCTCCGGGAAATGTACGTATACATTTATGGCATGGGTGCCACGGAATCCAACAGAAGAGCTGCAGAGTCCACGTTGAGGAATGCCATAGACATGCACCCAGGTCGACCTGTAGCCATCATCGAGTGTCCTCTCGATTCATGGTTTCCATTTGAGGACTTCACACCAGATGATGAGGCGGAGGAGCAGGAGGAGGATTTGAGCGACGGCAGCACTTGAAGTTGAAGGCCAAATAATGCGAGCTGGTACGAAATGTTTTGATACAGTTCCTTATGATACGAGTGGATACTAGCATAGCTATAGGAGAATTATTACCAGTAGCTCTCTTTTGTGGCTACTTGATTCCCTTCCTCTCACGCTGTCACGCATGCCCGTATATCAAATAATGTGCTTTTGTGTTGCTCTTGACAGGACAGGGTCTCTTGTCTCAGCTCTTCGTTGAAAAGGCCAACCTGCAACCATTCTATTTTGGAGTTGAAAGGCAACGTAGCAGATTTAGTTTCCAGCGACACGAACCTGCATCCACTGGCTCCAATCTAACCTTTGTATTTATTTCTCGATCATACGTCTTGGTTGTCTGAGACTGCTCGTCATGCCCGTATCTCTCACCATACCCGTATATGTATATATGCATGGGTTGCATTGGGGTGATGATGTCAGCGATGAAGGATTCCATGGAGGACACTGACTCCACCATTCTGGTTTCGTGTATGAGCAGGCTGTTCTGATGAATCTGCAGCATCGATCACCTGTGGTAGTACTGTGAGGGCTTCTTGTGTTAGAAGCTTGCCTTGCCGGCTCATTTATTTGTAATTATATTGATGCTGAAAGTACCGGTTCATATGCAAAAATTTGAACCTACTATGTATGATTGTGTAATAATATGTATTTTTCAGACTTGATAATCCTGTAGATGCATGCAGTTAGTTCTGAATCTGCAGCATCATCAGAGGTGTGATGTGGTGGGACTACTGAGTATCAGTTCATTACAATAATCTGCAGAACCATCTGCCAGCTCATTTTATTGTAATAACAATCATATGGTTTGTGAACGTATCAGTTCATGCTTTTCTCTTGGCTCTTAAATTATGCTAGTAGAATTATAACTGATGGAACAAGTACACTCTGCTTCCTATGAACTTCTAACACTGGGAATGCTCTGTTCTGATGGAACAAGTATACTCTGCTTCCAACACAACTTTAAACATGTGAGAATGCTCTGCTCTATCATCAATGAACTACACATAGCGGTTCTCGTTTTGGTGAATGTCAAACTACTGAGTGATGACCCCGGCCGTACATTATGTATTATTACTAGCATATATATAGCAAAATGATCCAACAAGGCAAGAAAAAAAAGTCATGTACATTATGTATTATTGGTGAATGCATCACTAGTGTGCAGGTTGGCGATGGTGCCTCACGTTGTTCTGGCAGGGCAAATGTGCTGGAGAAAAGACTCTGTCTTCTGCCTATCACGCCCTTTTCAGCCATGCCCCGAACACAGAATCTCTATCAAGTTTGTTGTGAGAACTGCCGAACCGGCCTCCGGAACAACCTGCTTGGCTGCATTCCCGGTTATCCAGAGCATTCAGGTGGAACTGAACCATTCAGGTGGGCCTCTTGGCATGCTTTGAAGAGGCCATCGTGGGTTTGGGCCGTGCTAGGCCTTCCTCGGATGCCATCGTTGATTCCTCTCGGAGTCGAAGGCCACCGCGCATCCCCGGCCGACCGCCGCCCTCCCTCGTCCCTTTCTCGCCGCGCCCCCGCTGCGTTCGTACTGATACCTTGCAACACCATCATAATGAACATTGCCATAGAATGAGGACCCAGCTGGTGTGTGATTATGAAATCTTTTTATTTCAAAAGTGAGTCAAATTACAAATGCTCATTATGGCCAAATCCTTATGGTTTTGCATGTGCCTACACTTTTGGGGTCGATTTCTCTCCTGTCTCGTTTTGAGGGAAAACGTGTTCCTCCGTCGCGGGAGGAACACGGCTCCATCTCTCTTCCCCGGGACGGTCTCTGCTTTGGGCCTTATTACCAGGCCGAATCGTTACCGCGGACGGCATCCATGGCAGCAAATTTACTATGGGCTGTTTCATCCGCAGTGTATTTGTGGAGCGGAAAGTCCAACGACCGCAAGCGTCATCATTGCCGGCCCTTCTTCCGTGACGAAGATAAAATTTTCCAATTTTCTTCCACATGTCGTTTATGTGGGCTTCGTTCCTTCATAACGACGACCCAATAGGCCTGTTTCTTTTTTATAAACTTATATAAATTTTTTGATTCATGGCTTCTTTGGTTCGTTGTCAAACATCAAGTCTATTAATAAAAGGCCATGAGGGCCGAGTATGAGATCAAAGATTGTCACACCTGACTATAGGCAAACTATATATGGCTACCACAGGAAGTGGGCAAATCAAAATAAAACCCACACTTATGGCTAATTTTGACAAAAAAAAAAGTCAATAATGTATGGAGCAGGGTAGTCAAACTGTGACACGTCACAATTGCTGGCTTACTGCAGTCAGTGAACCATACAGCTATCACTATATGACCAATACGTGGCAGGACAATGTTTGGCAGCAAATGAAACAGGCATTCAATGAAAACTTAGAATTGCATCATATTTAAGAATCTAAATGTCTTGTAAACCACGAGGCAATCTTTTTGCACAACACCAGGCAAAATGATAGGATAAAGGTGGTCACTGTAAGTTGCCTTCCCTACACTCTGCTGAAAATAAAATGTAAAGACTACAGTAAGATTGGTCATGATGACTCAATCACTCAAAGCATTCAGAGGCTCCTCAACCCCCCATGATGAAAATTTGCTCGTGTTGAACAAGGATCGAATGTTTTCTTACTTGCATTTTACAAGAATGAGTGGTAGAATATACATACATGACGGCCTCAAATCAGCAGATTGTCACACTGAAATGAAACGAAAACATCAGCCACAAATAGGCAGGCCGATGAATGAATGTTTTGAAACCTCAGCCTACTGTACAACAGGCACTCGAGCTTGAGTGCACCCTGCCTACATTCATCACCAATCATAAGAATCAGCATGGTGGGCTGATTATTTATTGGTAAACATGCCATTGGATGGGCCCGAATCGAACCCAACCAGAGTTGCTCCTGCCGTTGGCTGTTGGCCTGGTCAGCTCAGCTCTGATCCTTTTCCTGCTCAACCACCTCCTCTGCAGGAGTGCCAACAGAAGAGGCCCTCGCCTGCACTGCAGTTTGTCCCAAAGCGGTGAAACTTGGAGGCAGCTGGAACAGAGGGTGATTCCCCTCAGATTCACCCAGGTAGGCTTTCCCTAGACAGTAGCCCAGTGCCCGGGCAACAGGGACAGCTACTGCGTTCCCCACTTGAATATACCTATCGCCATCAGAGAAAGCACACGTGTTCAGAAGCAAGGTTATGATGCAGCATGATCCTGCTTCAGAGAGTAAACTATAGTGCAATGGTTGCCCAACAGTGTTGGGACAAGCAGACGAACAGGCCCAAGAGCTGTAACTGACTGATCAATAGCTTACTGCTGACAACTTTCAAGAATGACAAGATCAGATATAGGCAAACTAAAAAGAGGAACTTACTTCTCCTTGATCGGACCAAACAATCGGTAGTAATCAGGGAAACCTTGTAACCTTGAGTTCTCCCGGACAGTCAGGACTCTTGCTTGAGTTGGATGCAATATAGCCTGTGGAAAACATGTTCAATCAGGATCATATGTGGACAACACTAACATTAAATACAGTTTGTACTGAAGCTGACCTGGTTGTGAGGCTCTGCTCTAGTTACAACTGTACCAACTGTCTCATCCCACCACAGGCGCCCAAAAGGCCTACAACATCATATGCAAGGACAAGCAACGAAGAACCTACTTTTTTCAACAAAAAAAAAAAAAGTGTGGAGGGGGGTGGGGGGGGGGGGGGGGCGCACTTTGCAACTTACTTGAGTGATTTACCCTTGATGAATGTCATTGCATAGTCAGGAACCTAAGATAACAAAAAATTTATGTAAAATCTTATCATGTCTTAACCATGAATCTTACAGTAGTTGCAGCATCTCATCAGTTATGAGTCTGAATATGTAACATAAATGTGTTACTATTCTACAAACAACAGCACAAAATAACACATACCAGTGGTTTTCCAGATGAAAGTTTCACACGCTCGATATCTGGATGCCACTCAACAATATTGTTTGCTCCAACCTTGACACCCTTTAGGTCACGGAAGTTGGCTCCCTTTCATAGGAAAGAGTGATAATTGTTTTAGAAGGAGAAACAACAAAGGAAGGCACAACTGCTATCAGGCCACCAACCTTCTTGACAGGAATTTGCTGAACCCGCTCATAATCATCGTTATTAAGCCGTAAGGGCTGGTGATCCAAGAGCTTGCCTTCATATGGACCAGCCTCCTCACCAAAGGACCAATCCAACATGTCTGAAAGAATAAAACAGAGTGAACTTGCTGCAGTAGTAGCAAAGGACCAAGAAAAAAAGGTGGTTCTACTAAAATTCATGGAGAAGCTCAACCAGTAATGTTACCTTTACGACCAAGTCGAATATGGCGCTGGAATTCTGTCATGGGGGAACCATCATACTCCATTACATCGTTAGGTTGATGGTTTTCAACCTGCAGAGAAGAGTAAGATTGCGGGCACATTGAGAAATGTATGAACTTGAAAAAACACTTGCCTTTGGTAAATCTGAAATTGCGTCACCAAGAAGCAAAGCTTTCTTCAGGGATGGTTTTTTTGTCTCATCATACCCAACCACACATTGCTGCAAACAAATTCAGTTCGTGAGCAAATTTTACACATTCCAAAGGATTTCAAAGTAGTGATTGCACTTACCGAAAAGGCAGTAGGGACTAGCCCACGTACTACAACATCATATGTAGGGAGAGGATACTTAGGGAGCACCTACATTGTCAAATATACCTGATTAGCCAGCAGACATACAATGCAACATTATTCTAGCAAAGCATATAAAACAGCAAGGTACAAAACAGACCATCGAAGAAAGAGCACCCCAGAGGAAAACACGCATCCTGAACTGTGGCAGACCATAGCATCCTGCTACCATCATTCCAAGGCGTGCTTGGTACTTCATAGCAACTAGGCAGCTCAGAGCATATTTACCAAGGTAGCCATCTGCAAATTTTAGTATGTCGACAACGTTTTCCATGAGAACATACTTGGGCTTCAAGTATGCCACAATATCCATGAAAGTCACCATTTGCTTGTTTTTCTCGTCTTTAAGTGGCTCATCACGTTTTCTGAACCGATTAAAGCCACTGATACCTTGACAAGGTGGGCCACCACAAATGACGTCAACATCACCCTTTTGAAAGAATAGATTAGGGATATCACCAAAAAACTGGGGAGCTAAACAAATAGGGAGGAAAACCACACCCAACTAAATACTTACAGGCAGCGGGAGAATTTTTCTTCTGTGCCCTTCTTGTACAAATTCTCTAATTTTTAGTGGGCAGTCACTGGTTTGTTGAACAAGGATTGGAGTGCAAATAGATGTACAAAGCAACAAGCAGATGACATACCAAATACTAACCTCAGATTATCAATCGGTTCCCATGTATCCTCTTCAGGGCCATATCCTTCCCACTTAACCTGCAGAAATGTAGCATTACAACAAAATACACAGAAATATCTATGGAAAAAGTCTACTTACCCCCTGAAGTATGACCCTGTGACTGACCTAGGCCCCCAACTATAAAACCGGGTTTTCTACACCCTAAAGTTTGCGAAACCGGACAAATAACCCCCTGGGCTGTTTTGGGGGGCGGTTTTGGTGACGTGTCAACCAGCGGACCCGCTTGTCAGCTCCTTCCTTCCTCCTCCTTTCTTCTTTTCTTCTTCCCTCATCTCTCATGTACAACGTGGGGTAGTTCATGTACGTGGAAGGCATGGAGTACAACATGTACAACACCTACGACGTGCACTTTCTACGCCTCCTTCGCGCTGCTCTCCCTCTTCCCGTCCCTGGAACTGCTTGGGCTGGAGCACCTCGAGCTCCTCGATGAGCAGCACCTCCTTCTTGTAGTTGGTCACGGGCCAGTGGCGCAGGATGTCCATGACGACGGCGTCGGCGAGGCCTGGGTCAACGCGCGGTGGTACGTGTGCGGCCAACGCGTGCAGTGCAGCGGCAGCAGCACGCGCGCCAGGAACGCGCGGTGCTCCTCCTTGAGCAGCAGCGCCGTCGGGGGGCAGCAGCGCCGGGTACGCCGACGGTGGCATTGCGCGGAACAGGTTGGCGCCCACCATCTTCCCCAGCGCCACCATCACGTGGTGGTCCAACGGCTGCTGCTGCTGCTTGTTGCCGCCCCCGCTCCCGCTGCACGACTGGACGGCGCCCAGCACCTCGACAAGCCGCTCCCGCTTCGCATCCCGCACCTCGTCGGACTCGTCGACTGCGTTGGCGCCGAACGTGAACACGCGGTTGCACGAGGCGATCTTGTCGATGAGGCTCTCCGCCTCGGGCTCCGGCGACGGCAGTGGCAGCTTGGCCGTGCCGGGGAGCACGCCGTCCGGCTTCTCGAGCTCGAACAGGAACTTGAGTGTGGTCGACCTACGCTTGGCCGACGGCCACGAACTCGCCGTAGTCCAGGTACCCGTTGCCGTTCACGTAGGCCTGCAGGAAGTTGATTGATTCGATCGAGTTCTAGGAGGTCGGCCTCCCTAATTGAATTGCTTGCACAACACAATGACATCAACAAAACAAGGATGCTCTTGGAATCCATCTGTAGCATCTGGCGGACGAGGTTCTTGGTGCCGTCGGAGATCCGCGGCCACGGCTGGCGCTGCAGGTCCACGTTGCCACGACGGATGGCGCGCGCCACGCCCTGCTCCGTCTCGGCCCAGAAGGTCCACGTCGTCCACGGCGAGGCCCACGCCCACCACGTCGTCGTCAGAGTTGTACACGACATCGTCATTCACCGAGACAAGGAGTTGCTAGCCGTCTCCGGCTCTGGCAATGTGCCCTCAGCGTCGCGCGCGCGAGGCGGAGCGCCGGCGGCTCGCCCCTGCGGCGCGCGGGGCGGAGCGCCGGCCACTCGCCCACCGTGGCTGATGGCATCCGCGTCGAGCAGCACGGAGAGCGCGTTGCCGAGGAGCAGCGCCGCCGCGAACACCGCCATGAGGACCAGCAGCGGGAAGAAGAGCGCGCCATTCCAGGCCGGCGTCGTGCTTCAGGAACGTCAAGAAGCCCGGCGACGTGGGCGCCTGCTGGCTCGTCATGGCAGCGGCTCCATGGCCATGGCGTGACCGGTCTCAAGGGAAAGAAAGGCAGAAACAAGAAAGGGGCCCACCAGTCAGCCTGATCAAACAGCCCTAACTGCCCATCCCTTTGTCCACGGTGTCAAACCGGTGACACGCTGGCCGCCACATCACCAAAACCGCCCGTCAAAACAGCCCAGGGGGTTATTTGTCCGGTTTCGCAAACTTTAGGGTGTAGAAAACCCGGTTTTATAGTTGGGGGCCTAGGTCACCACAGGTCATACTTCGGGGGGTAAGTAGACTTTTTCCAATATCTATTGATTGAAAAGCTTAGTTTCTTTCTCTATTGTCATAGTAATTGAATTTTTTTTCTTACAATCAAATACACTTAACACTTAAGTACCTTAAAATAGATGTTGTTTTTCTTTCCACTGCCACCATAGCATATCCCAATAAGTCTTTCTACAATAAATTCGTCTTTGTCAAGAGGGTTGCCTTCATCCTCTTGATCCTCTGAATTTGCTAAATTCGAAACCACGTCTTGATGGACATATTTCTCACACAGAACTGCCCATTCCTTAAGGAGAGCAAGAAACTCATCGGCTTTCTCATTTCGCACCTACATTCAAATATCCAAAGGAAATTTGTGAGAGCAGTTGAACAAAAAAGATAGAATCCAAGATACAGTTTACTATCCATACCTCAGTCTGTGGATGATTGTGCTTTAAACTTTGGCAAGCAAAACTATTAAGATCGACAGCCCATCTCTACAATTATAGCCAGAACATTAGAATTAGTATTGAGATCATAAATGCATTCTATTCAACAAATAACTAGGTAGAAGATTACAGTTTCAAGTTTTAAGCCCGAAAGAGCTGCACCCAAACAAAGACCAGTGGACATGCCCCCACAGCCAGAATATAGATCAAGAAGGGTTGCTGTCCTATCTGGCATACTAGATGGCGTCTTCAAATCCGCATCATCATCAGAGATACCCGAAACAGTTTCACTGCCAGACTGCCCATTTTCTAATAGAAAAACAAATGTCAAGGTTTGTAAAAAAACATATACATTTAACAAGTGTCAAAGTTAGTCATTGTAAACTGTTCAGACCAGTTTTAGTTATTGAGCTACATAAACCAACCATTGCACTCACAAGCTTAAGTGATATGGAAATGGGTATATACACATTGTTATGGCAAATCTCACGAAAGAAAAGGGAAAGAACATTTTAAATGCCTAAGGTGGAAAGTTCAGTTACCCTTCAATATTACTGGAAGATCATTGTGCCGAGAAGTCAAATAACTTCATATTTAACTAAACATATAAAAAAAACTAATATTGATGAAGTCAAATAAGTACATTGCATGGATTTTGAAATATATTTTCATATAAAACCTAATTGGAGACGACGATGCTGAT
The DNA here is from genome assembly GCA_018135685.1 of Themeda triandra. Classification (NCBI taxonomy): domain Eukaryota; kingdom Viridiplantae; phylum Streptophyta; class Magnoliopsida; order Poales; family Poaceae; genus Themeda; species Themeda triandra. Next base: position 53,393 of record JAENPR010000985.1, on the reverse strand, counting down.
TTTTCCTATAAAGTCTTCGAAGTTTGGCTTAGAAAGTTTGACTTATCCAAAATCTAAATTTGCATTTTTTTAGGACAGAGGGGATATATAGCATAAAAATATTGAAATTAGCATTTGGGGGGAAAGGCTAATTTGTAAGTAGTAGCATCGCACTATTTTAGCAAAGCAAGTAAATTGAATTCAGCTAGTCAACCAAAAAATGATGATGTTTAAGCAATTGCCTGATGAGATATTAGCAAATGTAGAATATGCAACAGAGTATGACATGTCATAGTATAGGTCGCAATATTCTATCAGCTGAGCCTTGACTTTTGGGTCCATCTAAAGCAAAAAGAAAAGAAAAAAAATCTTAGTGAGGAAACTTTATGTATGTAGCAAAACCACAAAGCTCTCAACAAGGAATTTACATTTGGATCAACATGGACTATCTTGACTTTGGAGATAATGCAATCAAGCACATTGTCATTCTTTTCTTCAGAAAGAAAAACACGTTTAGGGTCATGCTTGTGGCCATCAACAGTAATGGACACCAAAGAGTTGATAACCTGCATTGATATATTCGTGTTTTAAAGTTCTATGCTACCTCTTGAAATAAATAGATACGTCACAAAGCTCAATAGTCAATACGCACCGTATCCTCTGCACGGAAGAACCAATGGCAAGTAAAATAGCGGCACCGATCAGTCCCCTCAAAAAATTCAGTAATGCGACCAATGTAATCTGCCTCATTTTCACCGGCCTAAGATAGGCAAAAAGGAAACATAAACTTAAGGTCAGTAGCTATTATTAAAGAGCATTACAAAAATGTGATGTGAGAGCAAAATCATTTAGTGGTAGTGTACACAACCATTATCCATGTTTATACTCAGTTGAATTACTAAGAACTTTCATGAAACCAAAATTTAAAAGAGAAACAACACTTCCCTCTCATATACAGGCAAATAAGACAAGAAAATTTTCAAATAATCTGAAAGATCATAACAGGATTGTAAGCAACCACTAGCACATGCAAAATAGATGCAAGGTTAAGCAGCATTTTTTTTTTGTTATTAAAATAATATCCTCTAAACATTAGAACATTTAGTGGCATTGAAATTGTTGAACAGTGCATTCTAAATAGAATCAAAAGGGTCCAGCTTTTGGGAGTAGGCTATACACCAAACACAGCATTATGTAGAGACAGACATTTAGAGCACCCCTTTATGTTGTACTCCCTCTAGTCACAGATACTTAACACATTTGAGTATTTGACCTTGCAATCTTACTCTTACATGCCTATCTTTGACCATTAATTTCTTTTAGAATATAATCATATAACCCTTCCAATATAAGAGATTTTCAAGTATGTTGAATACAAATCAACATGGAACTTTCATGTTTTCAAACTTAATAACATATTGATGTTTGTAGGCTTGTAGCTTTCTAAGGTTGGCCCAAATCTTGTTCTACTCATGACCATTGGAAGTAACCATAAACCACTTGTTAAACATGCATCACTAGGGATTGATTTTAAAATTCCATGCTTCCTTACATGGCAATTAAATGATGACAGTAGCAACTATACCATTACAGAGCAGAGCTAACCCTCCATGAAAAAAAGTAATAAGCGGCCAAAACTCATCATCATTGCTGAGGTTGCTGCATAAAGCACCCAAGCAGCTCTGACTTTGAAACAGAGGTCATAAGCAAGCTCCTGATGATCAATGACAAATACACTACCAGACAGAATTTTGTACATATAGATATGCAGAGTTCTAGCGTACCACCATGTACACATTTCATCATTGGTAATCGACAACAATAATAGAACAAATCTTTGCAGAGCGTGAATGAGAGCAGCAGCAGCATGGCAAATACAGAAGGCGATGAACGCGGTGGACAAGGACCTGAACATAGACGTCGTCTCCGAGGCGGTAGACGACATTCTCCACTTTCGCGGTCCGGTAGTGGCACCTGGCCTTGACCTCTTCGTCCTCCTCGGATCTGCACACGACATCCCATGAATGAATAAGCAAACAGGGGATTAATTTCCTCAGCTCACAAGTCGCAAACATCTGGGATCAATTGAAAAGCAAACCAGAGTAGTGAGGGAAAGAAATACTTGTTTGCGGCAGTGCTGCGCTCGTAGCGTTTAGGCCAGGTGCTGCGCGCCTCGGCCGCGGGGACGGCGTCGCCGACGAACTCCGGATCGTGGTCGCCGGCAGCGGCGGCGGCGCTCCTTCTCCCCACCCTCCTCTTCCCGGGCGAGGACCCGGCCGCGACCGCGGCCACCTCCTCCTGCTCATCGGCCTCCGCCTCCGCCTCGCCCAAGGCGAGCTCCTCCTCGTCGGGCTCCTCGGCGCACGCGTCGTCGTCGTCCTCCACGATCTCCTCCTTCCTCTCGGCCTCGCCCTTCTTCTTCCTCCCCGCCTTGGCCGGTTTGGCCTGCTTGGGCTTCTTGCCGGAACCGGAAGACACTGCCGTCTTTCGGCTGCGCTTGCAGGAGGACGCCGCTGGAGCCTCCTCGTCTTCCGACTGGTTCTGGTAGATCTCCTCGGCCTTGGCGCTGGCGGCGCGCTTCCGCCCGGAGACGCGCGTGGGCGCGGCGGCGGGCGACGGGGAGCTCGGCGCCATGGCAGGTGCTGCGGAGTCTGGACGGCGGCGGGGAAATCGGATCGAGAAATGGCGGACTGGAAGCGGCGGCGGTGGGAAAACGAAACCCAAAAATGATGGAGGGAGCGTCCAATTTCTGACGGCGTGGGGCCCGCTTGCAGAGGGAGCCCTGGTATATATATGGATTCGAATTTTCGCAGCCGTTGCCCGTTGGGCGCCTGAGTTTCTTCATTTTCTTCCTTTTTTAGTGACTTGACTTGTAGGATTTTCCTAGCTGGCATGTTAATTTTTCAAATTTGGATATTCAAATGCGTGTACCTAGATATAGTATTCTTATTGATGAATACGAGGACTACTCTTTGGATCACCTCCTTAGAGTAGTAAAAAAATCTCATATTTGGTTTTAAGTTGACTACAAATTTAGGCGAACTAATGAGGTTTTTATGTGAGATGAATATATAATTACTCCAAAGGCTATATCGAGCAAGACATGAATACCATGAAGAAGAGATGGCAAGTACATTGAAAAGTTGATCAAGGGATGATTAGAAGACCGTGTGCAAGTGTAGAGGGAAAAGCTAGAGGCTCAGGACACGAGGAACCATTGTGGTGATGAAGTGCAAGTCATAGAGGACTTTTTGCTAATGAACCAAGACACAGAAGAGCAAGCGAGGGTAAAATTGATAGACTATGTGAGGAATAAACCTATGGTGAGGACCATATCAATTGAGAAGATCAAAGGACTTGAAGATATGTGTTGATATCATGTGGCTTGATGCCTCGATGGAGTGAAGGTGTGAAGAGCCAAGTATGGTTGACAATGAATATGTCAAGTGGCTTTGAGAGATATTTGAAAGGGCACACCGATGATACTTATGTGCCTAGTTATCAACCACAAATGCATTGTAGTTGTCAAAAAAAAAAAAAACCACAAATACATTGTTTAACTATCCTTGGTCTCCCTTATCATATTACCGATGTCTTCAGACAATACAAAGGATACATGAACCATGTTTGACTTTCAGATCCACTACTACAAGTGTGGATAGTCATCAAAGCATCTCCGAGAGATGAGCTATCCACCTTGCCATCATTGTTCACCTCGCGGAAAACTAGGTCTTCAACAGTCACACCATTGGCCTCACCAATCTTAGACTCGCTATGTATATATATCTGCATGCTACAAGATCCCTTGCCGTACTCCATCCGTGAACCTAACAGATGGTCATATTTCAAAATTTCATCGCTTCTCTCCTATTTCAGAAATTCAAATGGCTATATCTGTTGGGGGACAATCGGGACTTGGGCACCCTGTCCCGCTGAATCGACGAGTTGTCGATTCGGTTGGTCAGCCGAATCAGTCACCAGGCGGATTCGGTCATCGGCGTCAACTGATAGCATACTGATGGTCCAGCCCATGCAGGGGTAGGGGCACCGAAACACCCACGAAGGGGGCTTCGGTGCCCTAACCGAATCTACCCTGGGCTGTTGGATGATGTTTTACTTGTGTGCAGGGACACCGTGCCGCTACTCCTACGATGACTACTCGCTGAAGTGTGGGCTTGGTGCTGTCGGCCATTCGGCCAACATCCTGGAAAAGCACCAAGAAGACGGTTACGCCCTTACCCTCAAGAAGCAGAAGAATCTAGGAGAAGCGGCCCAAAGGTACTATGGTCTTGTAAAAGCCTACGGGCGCCTATAAATATTGCCCTGATGGGACTGTACAAAGGATCGGAATATAATGGAAGTCGTTGAGCTTGTGTTCTACATTCCATTTCGTGTTCCGTGCATAACTTCGTAGGTAGATTCAGCATTACTCAGTAAGTAGATTCAGGTTTACCACCGGAGGGGGTTCTGAGATTCGGCCTTAGAACAACAATATCAAATTTCTAAAATCACGACAAATTTACTTCTATAGTAAACAATTGAGAAACCGTTTTCACTAGACTTAACTCAAAACCACTTTCAAATTTCAAATTTAAAACCATCAAAATTGACTGTTTTTAAAGTTATTTGAACTTTAGGGTATTGATTAAATTAATTATATCAAAAATCAAAGAAAGAAATTTCGCGAAAAAAATCAAAGAAAGAAACTTTCGATTCTGCCATACGTGGAGACTAACGCTGCCCAGGAGGTATTGGGATCGATTTCTCTCATGTTCCTCCGTTCCAAAACACACGCAGAGCCAGCCCTGCACAGCTCGGTCTCTTCCTTGGGCCAGTTTCTTTGGGCCTTATTACCAGGCAAAATCGTTAATGGACAGGATCAGGCCGAATCATTACCACTGGCCGCAAATTTAATATGGGCCATTTCATCTGTATCTGTATAAGGGGCTTGGCTAACGCCCGCACGGGGTGCTTTAGCGCTACAGCACGCACAGCTAAAAGTGGAAAGTTTTTAAAAAAGTATGCTTTCCGTTCTGGGAAAGCACAGTGCATGTCAGGGTGCACAGCCGGCCCCTGGGACCTTCCCCTGTCCTTTCTCCCATTTTTGTATTTTCCTCCCCATTTTTACGTTTTCTTTCTAGCAAATAACACGGTGTCCAAACAAAAAGTTCACAAATCCATCCAACACAAAATAGCAAAATTACATTTTCCCTCTCCCTAAAAAACAACATGATACATCTACCTAGAGAAAAAACACACATTTGCCATTAATTTGCTCGTCGATAACCTTTTTCACTAGTAAGAAAAGGCTAAATTACCTATTCAGAAGCACATTGTTGCCTATCAAAATCAATTATATTGCCTAAGAAAATGTGAAGGTGTAACATGGGTCTGTTAGGAAAAAATAGGTGACACCAGATTCCTGTCTTCATGTGTTGTCATTAACCTTTTCACTTGCCCATATGTATATCTCCACTTGACCATAGATGGCCCCCGCCCCTTGCAACCGTAGCTCCACCCAAAACGTGGCTCCACCCCGCCTTAACTTTGCCCAGTATCTAGCAAAGGAGGAGGCAAAAGAGGACACCGATTAGCCATTCTGAACAATTGGAAGGCAACACAAAAACTGCACAAAAAGGATGGTCTTGTTCAATTTACAAAGTCCAGGGGCATAACACGATTAAAAAAATGATGAAGCCTAACACAAACAAACTTGCACTTGCCTGACCATTGATATTAAATTGCTACAAGAGTACTAATAACATGTCTAATCAATAATATTAAATTGCTTACTAGATTACTACTAAATTTTCTAACTAATAAATTTCTCTTTGATGCCATGCGACCTGGTACTAATTTTTAGCATGAGGTTGGGCAGTGAACATTTCTAAAATTCTAATGAAACACAGAATAATATCAGGAGCAAGAGCAGGAGGGCTCAACTCTGCTGAGGCCGAGGAGCCACAACAACACTAATGTACACACCAGCAACACAAATGACACACCAAAAGCACTTACTAATAACTAAGACAATAGCAACCACGTCAGTTTGCCGACTGTTAGATGAGTAATAGGTTCGGATAACAACAGTGTGAAAGAAGAGAGAGTGATGGACGTGGACGGCGTCACCGCCACTGAATCGTCCTTCGAAGATGGATAGCATGAGTGCAGACCATTTCAGCTTTGGCGCCGCACGCAGCGACTGCTGCAAAGCAGCATTAGCTTGTGGATAGCATGAGTGCAGAATTTAAATACAGTAGCTTGCTGCTGAGCAATCCTTTCTTATGCAATTTCCTTAGGCAATTTAAGCGTCATCATTAGGCAACAACGTATTTCTAAGTAATTTATGTATTCTGAAAAGGAAAAATATAGTGTTTATATAGATGACATAAATAAGTAATACAGAGAGAAACATTACCTGAAGTCCTAAAACTGTTGCTGGAGAGCAAATGTTTCTGCAGAATTGTTGTTGCTGCTACTACAAAATGGATAAATAAATAAATCAATACAAAACAGCAAGCAGTTACAAAAGATAGATAGGGAGAACATAGCAAGTGGCTGCTTAAACATGAAAAAATCAGAGCCAGGCTATGCAGTGCCGAAAATGCTACTTATGCTGCCAAATAGTGGCCTAGCTAAGGCTGCAGTTGCTATGACCTACTGATAAGAACTGAAGCAACCAATCAACAGACAAAAAAGCAGGGATGTGAGAAAAAGCACAACAAGCTGCATTTTCTTAGGCAATTTAATATATTCAGTCAGTCATGTTATTAGTAATCTGATAGCAATTTAATATATCCCCCCAGCACATCTCATTGATGAAGTAAAAATGGAAACATATATGCCATTTATTTGTTCAGAATGGATTGTAACACTTGTTCATCATTAACAATATGCTCCATCCAAAAAGGTGTCAGGCATTGAAGCATATAGGAAGTAGGGACAACATGATGTAAAGGCGAAATCAGTTACTCTTCATGGTACATTTCATAGTCATTTAGAACAACAGAAAGGCGCACAAGCAAGTAAAGGTCAACAAACATGAATACTAACATGTTGAAGAAGTACATGGTTAACAAAACATTGTGAATCTAAAGGAAATAAAGGCAAACTAGAAAAGATGTCAATGCAACATACTGCGTGTAACTAGATTCCTCTCTGTGATTGTTAATTAATAATTACTACTCTGAAGGAAATAAAAGCTAGTAATGGTATGTCTTTCCTAAAATGCATGTGAAGATATGAACTTACCATATGACATGGTCTAGATGGTTTCTAGAATACACGTCTGACCTCTGGCTTAGCTATGTCACCCTGCTACGTGCTGCATGACAGTGCAAAAAAAAACAGCATTAAACTGCCTTACCAAATTAAGAAAATTACTTATAGAAATAAGAAAAATTACTCGGTACTAAAAGAAGAATTGCTTGCGTACAAATTCACAGTACAAGAACAATATAAGAAACTATGAAGTAACCAAGTCCAGTAGCTAGCCATATATATGAACTAATAGGTTCCTCAAATATTAAAATCCAGTGTTCATGTATTGTATTTTGGGCAAGCTATTGTTAGTTGCTAGGAAATCTAAATAGTGCTGACACTTACCACTACAGAATATTGACATGAATGCTAATTCCAATCATAGAATAGATAATATATAATCCTTCATACTACCAGCCCCTAAGATGACTAACTTTTACATTATCAAGTCCAGGCAAAATCTGCAGTTTAGAATTCCTTAGAGCCTAAAATCTGCAATGAAACAAAAAATGAAAATTAGAACTAAAATGTTCAAGTAATGAATCAAGTAAAAGAGAGCATAAAGACAGGAAAAACTGCATAGAGTCCTTTTTTACATGTTGACATACCTACTGTGCAATCATTTTTTCTACTAAACCTGATCCTACAGCTACTAAATGGTTTTTTAATGTCGGTCCTATGCTTCTAGCTGAATCAAAACAGGGTATTGCAGGATCTATGATTAGCACATATACTGGTGAATTAATATCAGGTGCACTGACAAATAAAAACCCAGCAGAAAAAGATAGCTGAACCATCAACTCCAGCAAAAAAATTCAAAACGTACACTAACTGTAATTATGTATGGATGTGTTCTCTAAAGTACTATACTAAACTGTTCAGCTTATATCTCTAATCCAGAAATACCGTCTTCTAAAATGAATGTTGGTCGTCAAGCACAGCCAGCTCAAATGAAAGAAAAAGAACATTGAACTAACAGAGAATCTGAAGCAAAACTTGGTCAACAACTTTAAAATTGAGAGCCTGAAGAATATGCTAGTAGTCTACACTAACAGAGTATCTGAAGCCAACGTGGCCAACATGCAAGCAATATCTGTCCATGAACTGTTAGTATATTTTATTTGACATACTATAGCCTTTACAAATTGTGCAGATCTATAAAATACAAAAAAATGAATGCTTCCTTAAGTTGCGGGAATTAGTGAACAACAACACTGATGAGGGACAATACTCGATATGTGTCATACTACTGCAACATAAGTAGCACACGTACTTCTCTCCACGTACTCTGCAAGCCGAAGGCAAATGGAGCATGAAGAGACAGGGGCTCTGGCCCACGGAGCACATCCATGTCTGCATAGGTCCTCTGTCATTAGCCAGCACCACCCGAATCACAATCCATTCAGGAATATGTGTGTGAGAGAGAGTGAGATCCAAACCTGAAGGCCACCGCCTGATATCAGTGCTGCCGTGCGGACAACTCCAGATGCGGCTCCTCTGACAAACAGCCACGACTAGCCACTGGTCCTCAGTCTACACGAGCGGCGCGCAGGTGGTGGTGGCCGGAGGCAGCGGAGGAGAGGCGGCCGTGACGTCGCGGTCGCGAGGAGGAGCAGATGCGGCGTAGTTAGGCACGGTTGACGAGGTCACGCCATCACAGGGCCTAGGCCGTGACGAGGAGGAACGGAGATGCAGATCTGAGGCAAATTAGGGTTCGGGAATTCGGTTTTGCGCAGCAGGAATGGGAAGGAAGGCAGGGTGGTGGACGAACCTGGTGGGTGCTCGCCGTCGGTGAGCGGCCGACGGCCCGGCGAACACCGGGATTAGGGTGGGGCGCGGCGGTCCCCAGTCTCCGGCGGATCCACCATCGCCGGTGCGAGTGGGGACGAGGAGGAGCTCGACGCGGGCATAGGGAGGCGGAGGGTGCACAGCGCGTGAGGAGGAGTTCACCGGGGAGGAGCTCGCCAGTTGCCGGGAAGAGATAGTGAGGGACGGGGAGTGAAATGGTCACGGTCGTGTCGGTGTGGGCCGTGTGTGTGCGGTAAGCCGGTAAAGACACCGAACACAGCGACGTGGGATTGGGTCGTGCGTGCCACAAGACAAAAAGACAGACGGTGAAAAGTAGTCATTACCATTATATTATTATATGTACCGGAAACGTCAGCCGGGCACACTTCCATGATTGAAAATATTTTTTCTTCCACATGTCGTTTTCTTTACAGTAATCGCATATCGTTTAGGGCTCGTTTCCTTTATAATGGTGACCTAATAGGCCTGTTTCTGCTATTTGTTTATTTCTGCCCTTCATATCAACTTTTCTTTTCTTTAAATATTCATTTTTTGTTTGTATTGAAATTAAAAATTCCACCTAAAACTATATTTTTTTCATGGCGATCGAACATTTTTCTTTTAATCCTATTATTTTTTTTCCTTATGAAGAAAGAAACTAGAATATTGTTGTCTCATAAATAAGAAAAAGCTATATTCCATAAACCTAGAACATTTTCTTTCTTCTTGTTGGTAACATTACTATTTGTTTAGCTGTGAGTATAGATAAATATTGTGAGCTATGAAAAAATGATCAAGAACTTATAATTTGGGATACTTTGGTGAAACTTGAGATGCTTTGACTCTAAAAAAAATAGAATGACTTGTAATTTACTCCCTTCATCCCAAAATAAGTGTTGTTTTGGGTTTTCGTGTTGTAAGTTTGACTCAATTTATACAAAATATGTGCAACATTTACATCTCCAAATATTTTTGTTAAAAACCTAGACTTAAAGATCTTTCCAATGATACTAATTACTTAGCATAAATATTAATATATTTTAATATATAATTACCAGCAGTTTTTCTCGGGAAGTGATCGAGAATGACATTATTTTGGGAGGAGGGAGTAGGATGGAGGGAGTATTAGTGTTCAACAAGATTCTTCATGTTCATCAAATTAATTGCGACGCTTATATACATACAAAAAAACTAAGGATATGGTAAAACAAAGCATCGAAATTTTTGTTTGGTTCAATTAAGCAGGAAGCGTGGCAAATGTCTCCCAATTAATTGTGTGCAGCTGTGGATTCTCAGCACAAGGGGTTGTAGTAGGGTAGCGACGATGGCAACAGCCGACACTTTGGCGTCGAGGACGTACACATCATGCAAGTGCTCAGCAGTCACTCATTTGGAATTTTGGGCAAGTGATGATAGCATGCAGTTCAGTAGAAACACGCTCAAGCAACATATATATAGTAGTATAGAGATAGAAAAAAAAAATACAGTTTCTGCTTCACGGCGTGCATTTCTGACATAGGACACGAAACAGATAGAGATGATCTCGCAAACTCCCAAGCCGAATGAACACTGACAATTAACTCTCATACACCTAGCGTAGCTGTTCAAAGAGGATCACAGAAACAAGTATGTTATACCTACAATTTTGTACTCCACAACCACAGATCAACTAGCGCTCAGAGATCACATATCAAGCCAGCCTGTAAATCTTTCTTGCGGTTTCGTACAACCACTTCACAAGTAATGACAAGGGCAGTGTAAACTGAAAGAACAGCATAGCAAGACCGCTCCATGGTTTTTTGATGCCATGAACTCCAACTGAGATTTTCCCTAAACAAATACAAGGACGACAAAACATACATCAGAAACATTTTGCGTCAAGCCAATAAAAAAAGAGTCTAGCTTAGTGCATGCCTCTACCTCAAGATTTCATCTTCAATATTGCATCTCTTCACAAGTTCTCGCATACTTTCCACATCAATTGACGGCCTCCAAATGCCAATGTCATTTTAAATGTATAAGCCATTGTTATTATTATTAATAATATTATTATATATAAAAAGAAAAAGGTAAAAGAATAGTGGAGCAAGGTTCCATGACGAGAATTCAAGCTGTTAGCTAGACATACTAGCCCAAGGTCCAAAGTATATATATTAAATTTATAATTTATACTATACTAAATGCAAACCATATTCCATATACTCATAGTACACATGAGTCAGTGTACATTAGTCTAAAACTCGTCGGTCTTCAGACTTGTCAGGATCTGACAAGAACCGAAGAAGAAAAGCTATGTATATAAAAGGAAAAGCTATATATGGTTCTACAACCATGATAGTGAAGAAGAAAATGTAATGAGCGTGTGAAACACTTGTTCCTTCCATTATTCCAGCTTGGGAATATTATATATCCCCTGTTCATTATTCCAGCAACAGTTAATGTCGACCTTCAGAGTTAAATTAACGTGGGTACAATTATCAACCTTCACCGTTAAACTATTTCAGAAGATCACAGACATTCATTCAATTGATGACTTCCCCTCACACTTCAGGGGGATTACTACTGCATTACAGCATGTCTTTAGATTTTCAGCATGTAGTCAGACTTTCAGAGTTTCAGGTAACTCTGCTTTCCATCGATTGGGGAACGAAGGTAACAGTAGATGGAACGAGTTCTGGCTCATCGTCGGCGCGGTTGGACTGCAGGCAACTACGGACATCGCCGAGCTGAAGCTCTTGTGATGGCTCTGCGCCTCTACGCATCTTACTGTTACACCCTACCGATTAGCTAGCAAGCAGCAAGCATCTCATTAAGACATTTAATAACAAGAATTTTTTTCGTTAATTATATGGACTACTTTATAATAAGTTAAAATAATCTAACAAGTAATAGCTGCACTATATGCATGCTGCATCTGTAACTAGTACTCGTATTACAGCAGGACTAGCTAGTAGATGGTGATGAACAAGTACATACAGCAGCACAATCTCAGAAATTAACAAACAACCAAAGCGGCTACAGGGGAAAAAAAGACTCAGTTTGATTGAGAAGCTACAGATGCAATGGAGTATCAAACTAAAGCAAGGATTCAAGGGGACGAGAGAGTCAGAGAGAGATCGATGGACGGGGCGAATCGAATCGAAAACTTCTCCAAGAGTTTGAAGCACTCAAACACACCCCTGATCCACCCACAAAGAAAATTCAAATTGAATCTAACCTCCGCGCGCAGCAGCCTCTCCTCCCCCTAATCACGCATCTGTTTGGCTTCCGCAAAGAAGGCGTCGGCGTGTGCCGCGCGGTTCACGGGAGGAGAGTAACTGAGCTGCGCTCTTCGTGGCCAATCGGCCGTCGACTCGAGGAGTCGAACTGACGAAGCGAAGAGCAAGGCGATCACGATCTGCTCCGACGGCCGACAGGGCGACGGTCGAGAACGAGAAAGACGTCTCCGTCGCTTCGAGCCTTCGACCGTTCGACTTTGACAGGGCGACGCGCCGACGCCAGTGCTGGGTGCCGCGTGGCCGCAACAAGCCCCTACAAGCCGTGACCCCTGGCCAGCCAGCCTAGCAATCACTCCGACGAGGCGACAATTTGATGATCCGGTGATCCGCTCCGAGCCTCCAACGACCGGCTGTCCAGCAAACATCAGCAGCAACGAGCAGCCGTAAGTTCCAATTTCCGAACATGACTGTATAATCTATATTTCCGAACCTGCTGCTACCCAAGCTTCTGCTTCCTCCCTTATGTGATTGGCCACCACGCTCGCCGCCGCCGAGATTTGCCTGAACGTGCGCCTGTTGCGCTCCTTCCAAATCATCCAAGAGACTAGGAGAACAAGCGAGTCAAAACCCCTTCGGAACTCAGACGGGAAGAGCTTACGTGTTCGCAACCACCAGTCGTCGATCCGGTCATCCTGTGTGGGGGTCAGGTGACCAAGCCCTGCAGAAGCTAGGACTCGGTACCAGACCTCTCTGGAGAACACACAGGAGAGGAGCAGGTGGTGGAAGTGCTCAAGCGCCTGGAGACACAAGATGCAGTCGTCGTTCTGCTGAAGCCCATGGCGTTTCCGCCGCTATGCCGTCCAAAGCCGGCCATGAAGCACTGTCCAGAAGAAAAACGTGACCTTTGGCGGCACGGACGCTTTCCACAGCTGACGAGCTCCTCTGAAAGGGGTCCTGCCCAGAAAGAACGCGCGGTACGCAGAGGAGCTGGAGTACTCGCCGTCCGGAGTCCACCTCCAGACGAAACGATCGCGGCGATGTGGCTGCAGCTGCACTCCCTCAAGCATGTCCCAAAGCAATAGGAACTGAGTGATGTAGGCCGCCGAAGTCCCTGCCACCGCGTCCCAAGCCCACTGGTTATCGAGCAGCGCGTCGCGGACGGGGCGCGTACGGAACCGGATGGGCACCGAGTGGTAGACCTCGGGGGCGAGTAGGTACAGCCTCCCCTCAGCCCGCCACCGGTCCGTCCAGAACCGCGCCAATGCGCCGTCGCCAAGCTGCACAGTGGTGGAGGCGTGGAACATGTCAGCGACATGCCGCTCGGCCCTCATCGGCAGCCCGGCCCAGACAGCATCAGGGTCGGTCCTGGACGCCCATTTCCACCTGAGCCTGAGCGCCATTAGGACACGGAGGTCCGGTAGGCCGAGGCCTCCCAGCTCCTTCGGCGAGCAAGCAATCGGCCAGGCCAGCGCGCACTGGCCCCCGGACGCCGACTCCTTTCCCGCCCAGAGGAAGCCCCGCCTAGCCATGTCAATGTCGTCGATCGCCTTCTGGGATAGGGCGCAGCAGATTGAGACGTGCACCGGGATGGCAGACAGCGTGGTCTGAACCAGGGTGGCTTGGCCTGCCTTGTTGAGCAGCCCGGCCTTCCAAGTCGGGATGCGCGCGACCACCGCGTCCACCAACTGCTGCTCACGGTCCCTTGGTACCCTGCTAACTGTGAGAGGGACGCCGAGGTACTTCGTCGGGAAGTGCTCGACCCAGCAGGGGAGAGCCTCAAGCACTTGCTGCAGAGCGTCATCGGGACAACGGATTGGGGTGATAGTGCACTTCTCAAGGTTTGTCTCAAGCCCAGATGCCCTGGCAAAGAGCTACAGAATCTCACGAATGCAGAGCACGTCACCACTCACTGGGGCTAGGAAGATGACCGGATCATCAGCATAGACGGAGGCTCTGCACTTGGCGGCCGCGGGTGGCAGTGGGGAGAGCAGCCCCGCGTGGTCAGCCTCTGCGATCATGACGTTGAGCACCTCCATGACCAGAACGAATAGCAGCGGCGAAAGAGGGTCACCCTGCCGTAGCCCCCTCGCATGACAGATACGTTGCCCCGGTCGACCATTGACAAGCACTCTCGTGCTCGCAGTTCGAAGCATCACCGAGATCCACTCCCGCCACCTTGCGGGGAAGCCAGCATGAGAGAGCACCTCTAGCAGGAAAGGCCAAGCCACGGTGTCAAATGCCTTTGCCAAATCAACCTTGAGAAGAATTGCCGGGAATTTTTTGGCGTGCAAAAGCTTGCAAGTTAGCTTCACTGCCATGAAATTGTCATGGATGCGTCTTCCCTGAATGAAGGCAGATTGATTGGCCTTGATGAGCTCACTCATTCTCGGTGCGAGGCGCAAGGCGAGCGCCTTGGGAAAACAGCTTGCCAACCGAGTGGATCAAACTGATCGGCCAGTAGTCTCTGAGGCCCGTAGGAGATGGGGTCTTGTGTAGCAAGATCATGGTGGCGCCGTTTACCGCATGTAGGCTTATCATCGGATATGAGTTTTGCTAATTGATAAAGTGTTTTTCTTTTCGGAATTATTGAATTATGAAGAGAGTCGGAGGCAGAGACATTCGATCTCTTTTTAAGAAAACGACGGATCAATACTCTAAGACTCTTATATTGCTATATTTTGAAGTATATTGTTTATATGGTTTTATATCGAATTAGAATATGGTTTTACTGAATTGGATATGAAAATTTTATGTGGTGCATACCCTGAAGTAAAATCTTACGTCTGTCACCTCCCAATCACGGAGACCCACCATGCAAAATTCAAACTAACCCATACTCCCTAATCACTGAGACAAAAAAAGAGGAAAACAAAAAGTCTCTCGTGAACTCTCCCATGACGACGGCGAAGGGCAGGAAGGCCAGGCCATCTCCTACAATGACACACGGTGGCGGGCAGGCTCCGTCCCCGTTGCGATCGCATTGGCGGAGGGGCCGGTCCCAGCGATGCCCTCCTCTTGGCGTCGCTGAGATCCTGTCAGGCCGGCTGAGGTAGGGGCACCGTGAGGGACGGAGCAGAGAGATGAGGTGCCAGATCTTGTGGCTGGATGCGATGTGTTGACACAAAAAGTGGCGCACTGTGTCTCACATACAGCAAGCCGGAAAACGTGGCTTCAATCGGTTGCCCGGGCGTTTCTGAATCCGGAAGCGTGCCAGTCGATTTGACCTGAAAATCGACAAGGGATAAAACGGTAAGATCAAAACTAGAACATGCCGGGTGAGACCAGGCAGTTCCATATTTACGGCCCTGAAGCCACTTACGACGACATATAGCTATATAAGCTATCTGCCAATCATGTTTGCAAGTCATTCGATTATTCTAAGATAAATGATGTAAAGAGAATTAACTGCCGAATATGTGTATGTAAAGATATGTTTGAACAAGATTGAATCGTTGAAGCATAACAAACTATATTTTAAGCTAGAGCATTATTAAGACATAAACAATTATAAATAGGCAACTTGTAAATATAAATCTATTAAGATAACACATGCATAGGCTAAACCAACTAGTCTGCCGCACATCTAGCCTTCATAAACCCGTCAAGCACAATACCAAAGTAAGTTAATCCACCGCATGATACGACCTACTATGAGTATATGCTACTCCTTACGCTTAGATCAATCCACCGCATGATACAATCTAATGATAAAGAGCTAAAAGCATATAATTGTCTAAACAGATCCATAAGTACTCGTTACTCGTGTAAGCATAACCGTATCGGCAAGATTGCCGAATCGGGGTCCATGAAGAAGGAACAAGCAAGCCATTACGATCTAGAACCAAGCAAAGGCTACATCTGCCGCACGATATCCAGCTTTATCTAAAAACTAAACGCTCTAACATGCATGAACCCGCAACATATAACAACCTTGATCGATCTAATTCGGCTGTCCGAGTATATGATCTAGTCATCAACAAATAAGAACAAGAAGCCTTCCAAGAGCCGAACAACACCAATCTAGGTTGGGCAAAAAGTGTTACAAATATATAAAATATTAAATAATCATGCAACACGTGCTAACTTAAAGAATCAATTAGATCTTGCCAAATCTAATAGAGCTTGATAACTATTTTTACTCATGTCTTAATCTGCCGCACGATACAAGGCATAAGCAAAAACCTCCCATGATCGAGCTTAGATCTACCGGATGTTCTAAGCAAGAACGATGAGACTACTTGCATCACGATCTAAATCCACCGGATGATACTAGACATGATAGCAAGGTTGCCGGGACTTACGGAGGTCGACGGATCGATTGTTCCTTGAAGGACCGGTAACGGCGACCAGAGGGGGGGGGGGGGGTGAATGGGAGCCTCAAAAATTTCTTTCGAAACTTTCACGTCCTAGGCTCAAACAATCAACCCAAGAAACGATACACAAGACGTAGTGATCACGACCCTATTGAGAGGGTGGATGTTCCCAAGGAACACAGCGGATCACCACGAAAACCAGCGAGCAAACGGAAAACAAATCGGAGTCCGAACGGGCAAGTTACGGAGCAAAACAGCGCACCGGCTACTGATGCGGACAGTCCGCTACAGTACCTCGGACAGTCCGCTGCTACAGTGTTTCTGCTACAGTCCGAGGGTCCGAGGGTCAAAAACTGAAAAACACACCGTTCTGTCCAGAATCTGGAGAGGAATAAAAAGTTCAACTGCGGACGATCCGGGAAATGAGCGGACAGTCCGAAAGTCAAAATACGAAAACACACCGTTCGTCCGAACCGACGACGAGCAAGAAAATCAATCGCGGACGGTCCGGGAAAAAAGCGCGGACAGTCCGAGGTTCAAAAGTGAAAAACCACTCCGAAAACTCAGAATCGACCGAGACGATCCCGACGTCCGGACTGTCCGCACGGAGGGCCGGACGTCCGCGACCCAAAACAGATCGCCCGAAAATCGCCTCTAACAAATTTCGTCCCAAACTTTTTCAAATCGAAACCTCTTGCAACCAAATTTAGGAATGTTGTTGCTTATGCGAGGAGAGCCTATCTACCAAGAATCATCGGCCAATTTGAAGTAGAGAGGAGAAATCAAAAGAGGGGCGGAAAGGTCGTTCTTGGACAACCGGAGAGGAAATTACGTGGATCTTTGATCTCAAGAGGAATCAACGGATTTCCTTGGGTGGAATCATCACTCTTGTGTCACGAGATCAATCCAACGCAAGAAGAACGAATCAAAACGGTCTAGAAACGAAGAAATCGCACCGAGAACTAGAGGGGAAGAGGGAGCACGAAAATTCCATCTCAAGAACACGAGACAAAAGCACAAGTGATTTAATCACAGAGGAAACAGTGAGACTCGGCGCTCGGCTTGCCATACACGCTGGTTCGAGTACAAATCACAGATTTGCGACCTCTCTCTCACAAAGATCTAGAGGAAGGGAAAAACCTAAGGGAAAATGGAAATAGCCGAGGTAAGGTGGAAGGGAGACCCTCATCCTTTATTTATAGGGGCAAGTCTATTTTACATTCCTTCTTTGCCCTTGGATACATGAAGAGCCACACCACTTAGCCGGGGCATAAGGGTCCAACTCGAGGCTTCACTTGATCCGACGGCCACCGCGCCTCCTCACCGGTAGCCTTGCTTCCAAGCAATCTCCCCGATGCCGCCACGTGTCGTCCGTCCGCACCGGGACCTCCGCCCCCGGTTTTGAGGCGCAAACCAGGGAAACCCGCCACCGATGGTTTTGAGGCGAAACCACCAAACCCTCCGCGAGTAGCGTAGCCCATACGCGTCCCCCACCGTGTACCCTTGCGCTCGTCGATGTCCCAAATTGTCGGCCACCACGGCCGGCCACCCGGTCCTCGGGTCCCTCGATCCAAGCCTCACGTCCGCCCTTCACCGCACCCGGTCCGTCGGCACGGCACGCCCTACTTGATCTTCACCGACCGTCGACCACTGTCTCCGAGCTCGACACCTGCAAACAACATGAGCCAAGAGACACCATTGTTTGACACGTATCCGCGTGCCATCGGTTAGTAATAACACACACACGCCTTGAGTTGGCATGTTGACAATCACTCATCACACAAAGGTCCACACAATGGTTATGGTAAAAACCATGTGTCCTCATTCCTCTCGAAGAACTCGATGACACGACGAAAAGGACTCGAAAGATGGCACGGGGCCGGTTGTATTGATTTGGTTGTGAACCTCTATTACAATGGTCGAGGGTCTATATTTATACCCTGGACAAAATATGAGTCCTAAAAGACTACGATCTATTACATAAATATAGGAAACTAAAAACTCCTAACTCTAAATCTTGTCGGAGTCCTTGATCATCGTGACTCCCTTCCTTCTTGGTCAGCTTTACTCACCACCTTTTATTTCCCGAATGGAATCATTGCTCAGCAGAGGATAACCGACCGCACGAGCACTTGCCGAAACATGGAGATTTAGCCGACCGCACACGCATTTTGCCGAATCCTTCCCTTGCCAAACACGGGCCCACCTGTCATCTTTCTTACCAAATTTCAGTGTTAACACATGCCCCCCAATTTTGGGATAAAAGTGATTTTGTTCTGAAATTGACCACAAGCTCGCTTCTTAGGTCAACACTGCCAACAACCATAGCCGCCGCCCGAGAACTTGTTCTCGCTTCAACCGCTTTGCTCTCCCATTGGCGACTTCGGAGGCCTCAACTCGTTCCATTCTCTCAACGGGAACTCAAGAGGAACTTCTGGAGGTAACCCTACTTGCTTTACTTATTCGGCAAATTTCAGATTGATCCCCGGCATGCTCTTTTCTGATTTATTCATTCTTTCATCCTTGCCATTTGAAGGAGCTTAAGAATGATATCCTTATTCCCCATCTTGCTCAACCTGATTCTTTTTTCCTCGGCCCGATGGGAAATTCCGATCCAAAGGAATTTATTGAGAAGGAGACTTTGAGGATCCCCTTTAAATCTAGGATTGCCCCACCAAATAGATGGCCCAACACCTTCAAAATCTGGCCTCTTCCTTCAATCTCATGATGGCGGAATTGGTACCGCAGAATGCAAGCCAAGAATAGCGACCTCTGGGAAACTCAGGATATTCAACATTGTTTGGAATTATCATTAGCCAATATGCCCAGAAATGATTCCCTCCTGATAGCCGCTTCTCACTTTTGGTCTGATGCTGTCAATGCTTTCATTTTTGGCCATGGCTTGACGGGAATAAAGACCGGTTTTGGTACACTCGAAACCCGTCAACAGTCCTCGATAGAAGGAAGATAAGCATCACATGAGCATATTTATCACTAATAAAGTTCCACTTGTACTCTTAGCTTGTGAAATGCAGGAAAGCTGGAAATAGGCCCTGTGAGACCGAAACCCAGGTCTACCAACCTGATTCTGGTCTCACCAGGATCTGACCACCAAGCAGGGTCCCTGATACTACAGGAGAACATGATCCTGGATCCAAATGTACCACACATCAACATTCCACCCGATTGGTACATTGGACCAAGGATCCACATAGAAGCAAGCAAGATATCAAGTGAACCCAACTTCAGACAAGACTACACGTGACAAGCCAGGACAGCACCAGGAAGCTGCCACGTGGACCAAAGGTCCAATGCCAGGTCGGCCGACCTGCCTTTGGTGGCAGGACACCTTGGCATTGCTCCCACTGCCACCTGGACCTTCTAGAAGGCCAGTGGGACCCACAGGTCAGCCAACTACAGGTCGGCCGACCTGCATGTGGGCCCACCTCAAGGTTGGTTTGCTTCCACTGCCTTCCTGCATGACTCCCACGTGTCCTGCACCAAGAGCCGTGCATTCAAGTCGGTGGAAGGTCGGTTTGATCCAACGGCACATGGCGGAGAGCACACGGATCGCTGAGGTGGCGCTGGAGTAACCCCTACTCCACCTCCACTATAAATACCCCCCTAGTCCCTCATTGTAAAGTGTCCCCAAGTAGTTCACATTAGTGTTCTCAAGCTCAAGCTCTCTTGGGAGATCAAGAGTAGTGTAGTTTAGTCTGGAGTGGGAGTTAGAGTCGAGTCGAGCAAAGATCGGGTCTCCGGAGTCGTCTTCTGGAGAATCTGGTATAGCTCTTGTACCTTTACTTTCGAAGTACTTTTCTTATATTAATATAGTCTTGCTTTACTTTATTAAGTCTTTACTTTAAGTACTTTACTTTCAGTATTTACTTAGTGCACTACTATACTAGTGTAGTAGTGTTGTGTCTTAGTCTCATTAGTGTAGAGTCTAAACTAGTTTAGTGTCTAGATCCTTTGTGTGTGTTTCACTACCAACTGGGGCCGAGGTTACTTACGTGGTAGCTGGAGTCTTAAGACTATAAAGGCGAGGTGCTTAGGCTAGTGCTTAATAGTGGATGCACCCTATCGTTGATTGGTATATCCATTCACTTTCCGACGTATATTAGCGGGGGCGGTTGTGACAGAACGCAGTTCCCCAGTTGGCTCTATTTGCGTCAGGGATAGGCTGTAGGGCACCCATTAAAGTCAAAAGTCCGCTGGAATAGGAGTTAGTTCACGGAACGCTACCCTCCTATTTGTCAGCCGACTTCCCCTATCACACCGATTGTCTAGGCATTAGTTTAGTTGAGTCATTACACTAGTAAGATTAGAACATAGGAGTATAGTTAGATACTTAGGAGTCCTTACTCACTCGTTGTCCTCCCACCTAGCTAGCTACCTACTAGTTACCTTTAGTTATCACTTATATCAACACTTACCCCTTTATCAAGATCAATAGCTTAGATTGAGTAGAACCACCACGGGTTTCCATCACCCATTTGCTAGAGAGTCTTAATCCGCTTCCCGTGAGCGAACTATAAATTCGACACCGGAATACTCACCCGGTTGAAGTGCTACAAATGCGTACACGCTTGCGAGTTACCCTTGGTTAGTCTTACGTCGTAACTAGAATCTAGCTTGGCTTGGCATTCTTAGGTCATTGCCGGAAGAGGAATTGTGACACCCTCTCTCGGTGGTAGTTCGGGTTTGCAGTAGGCTTAGCTACCAGACGCCAGTCGTGTTTATCTTTAATCTAGTCGGTGTGCGCTAAGAAGTGTCGACAGGCATTTCTGATGCCATTGCCGGGGAACTAGTATCTTTATCGAGTTCTAGTGATTGCGTTAAGATCTGCCAACAAGCATTTCTGGCGCCGTTGCCGGGGAAGCGCCGTATTGAGAATCTTTAGTAAATTGGAATCCGTGGTCTACTCTTAATCTAAGTATCCGGTAGTGTTAGGGGGCTTGCCCTTCACTTGTCTTGTTTTTCTTGTTATCATTTGAGACAGTGCATGAGCGGTTTCCAATTGCCGTCAAACTTCGTTGAAGATCCTGAGCAATTGGTGAGGAGAATTAGACATCGTCAAGTTCCTCCTCAGAGAATCATCTCAGAGCCTGAACCGTTTGTGGAAGGAAGTCCCGCACCAGTTGTTGAGGCAGTCATGGCTCAAAAGACCATCGCTGAGTTCTCGTCGCCGTCAGCCGACTTTGTCGCTATGGGTCCGAACGTGAACTTGGGCGATGCGACTTTTGAACTCAAGCCTGCACTGATCAACATGGTGCAAGCAAATCAGTTCTGTGGGAAGCCACATGAGGATGCCAATGCCCACCTCCAACACTTTCTGGAGGTGTGCAACACCTTCACGGTCAAGAACGTCACCGCAAATGCCGTTCGCCTTCGTCTTTTCCCATTCTCATTGTTGGGAAAGGCGAAGCAATGGTTCTACAATAACAAGGCCGAGGTGACAACTTGGGACAGAGGTGCCAATGCATTCCTCAAGAAGTTCTTTCCCGTGGGCAAGACGAGTGTCCTGCGCGGGAAGATTTCAAGCTTCCAACAAAAGTCCGACGAGACGTTTCCCGAAGCATGGGAACGTCTCAATGAGTACATTCAAGCCTGTCCCCACCACGGGATAGACGAATGGCTCATTATTCAAGGTTTCTACCATGGGCTGACTGGCGTAGCCCGGAGTCACCTTGTTGCCTCCGCTGGAGGGGCATTCCTGCAACACAATGTCAGGGATGCCAAGGAGCTCATCGAGAAGATGGTGGTCAACCAAGGATGGAACGAAGAGCACCTTCAGCCCAAGATGAGAGGTGTCCACACCCTTAGCAAGGTGGACATGCTCTCTGCCAAGATGGACCTCCTGATAAAGAAGATAGAGGGATCGTCCTCTAACAAGGAAGTGGAGGCCATCCAGACTCCCCGCCGTCTGTCTTGTGGTACGACCCATGGTGCGAGGTTTGCGGAGAGGAGGACCATTCGGGCAACAACTGCCGTATGACTCAGGAGGAGGTGAACTTCGTCAGCAACAACAACAACAACAACAACAACAACAACATCAACAACGGGAATCGACCCCAACAACCGCAATGGAGTTCACGCCCCTTCTACCAAGGCCAAGGTATGGGTTACAATAATAATTCAGGTAATTCTTACCATAATAATTCTGGTAATTCTTTCAATAACCAACCTTCCTTGAAAGAACTTGTCTTTGGTCAAATTAAAATTAATGATGGTCTTAATAAAAGAATGATGGCTAATGACAAGATCTTAGAAAGTCTTAGTGAGAAAATGGATAGCTTTAAGTCTGCTATGAAAAATCAATTGAGCTTTAATAAAATGTTAGAAAACCGTTAGCTCAATTAGCGGCTGTCCCCACTTATGAGCAAGGTAAGATTCCGGCAAAGCCTGAGGACCCTATTGAGGGCGTCAGGCTGGTAACTACGAGGTTCGGTAAGCCTCATTCTCGTTCTGTTCGGGTAACAGTGGATTCACCGTTTGTCCCGAAGAAGGGAGATCCTGGCTTGCCGACGATCACTTGCCAGATCGGACCGCAGATCTTCGACAACGCCTTCTGCGACCTTGGATCCGGTGTCAACATCATGTCCAAGGTAACCTATGATAATCTGTTAGGGAGCCCGTTGCACCCTACATATGTGCGTTTGCAGATGGCGGACCAAACCATCCGGTTTCCTGAAGGGTTGGCACGGGATATCTTACTCAGAATTAAAGATGAGTATATCCCTATCGACTTCCTGGTACTGGACATGGGAGCCAACGTCGAAGTACCACTCATCCTGGGACGACCATTCCTGAACATGGTCGACGCAACCATCTACGTGCAACATGGCGAGATGTACATGTCAGTCCAAGGACGGTATGTGAATGTGCCTTTCAATGGTTTCAAAGCTAACATGCAGGCACAAGCACCCCAGAAGCCGCGTCACCAACACCATCGAAGGAAGAACACTAAGACCACTAATTCGGCCAAGAAGGCCGAAGAAAAAGAAGAACCCGCCGAACCGAAAGCCGAAGTCCAGCAAGAATGGCGGAAGAAGGAGACACCCTCAAGGTCCCCATCTCCGGGACCGACTAAGGTGTCCACTGAATGAAACCGACAGGAGAGGTCCTGCTCTATGGACCTAAAACACGGAGCCCTCCGCTGACCAGGTATGTCAGTAGTTATCTCATGTTTATTTTTATGCATTTCAATTCTGCATTTCCCTTTTCAATTGCATGTTTACTTTCACAACTGCACACTTTCTGTTTCAATAAAATAAAGTTAGAAATAGGTAATAAAACTTGAGAAGAGTGTTTAGAGAAAATTTGAGCTGGTGGGGCCACCAAGGTCTGGTCGACCGACCTGCCTTTGGGGTCCACCACCTCTCTCTTCACTCTGGCTAGAAGTAGGGATCCAAGGAAGTGCACTAGGTGCCCTGGGGCTCAAAAGCCCAGGTCGGCCGACCTGGACTTTGTCCCACCAGGCACCCAGCTGCCACCCACTGCTGACACACTTGGATCCTATGCCCATCCCACTAGCCAGAATTCGAAGAGAGATGGTCCAATGCTCATGACTTTAGCTTAGGATGCTACTTTAAGCATGAGAATGCTTTAGGGAACACCCCAACACTAAAGCAAGCATAGGGAATAGCATTGCATGCCTAGAGACAACCTTTATCCTTGTCTCCACTTTTGCCCTCTTCTTTTCTCCTTCATCAAACACTAGACATAGGAATCTGAATCAACCAGCAGGAATCTGGGACCAGGACCACCACTGCCTTTATCAGACAACCAGACAAAACATGTCCAAAGTGGTGGGGTGCCAGATCACTGGTCGGCCGACCAGTGATTCTGCCCATCTTCCTGACTTTTTGCAAGCACGAGGCAAGATTCCTTGTCTAAAGTGGAACACAACATCACAAGGCCCTAGGAGGTGGTCGGCCGACCAGCCCTTTGGCTGGGTTGGCCTTGCCCTTTTACCCCTATAAATACCACCCCAATGTGAGCTCAATCCCACACCACAACCAGCAGAATCATCTCGAGCTCACTTGGCCTTCTCTTCTCTCTTAGTGTTTCCAGCCTTCTCAAGTTTAGTGTAGTAGTAGTCATAAACCCAAAATCCCAAAAACATTTTCCCTTTCTCTCTTAGTAGTGTAGTAGAAAGCTTGGTCTTGTTTGCCCACTAGTTTAGTTAGGATGAAGAACCCCTTCCGAAGGTCTAGCAAGAAGAAGGGTGATGGCTCGTCCTCGAGCTCTCGCCAATCCGAAAGTAGGGGTCATGAGAGGGAGGAGGAAGAACAACTGCACTAACTTGTCCCTGCCATCATGCCTGGCAGGATGATGGAGCCTCTTAGCAACCTCATGGTCACCCATGAGGAGTTAGGAAAGCTCTATGCTCTTCGCACTTGCGGTTTCCAGCACTCCGCCCTCTTCGACCAAGAGCTCCTCGACAAAACAGGTATGAGCACCGACTTTGCCATAGATTTTAATACTATTGGTTGGTCCTCATTTTGGCAAATTCCTAAGCGTGGGATAATGCTACTCACCCAAGAGTTTCTTTGCTCGCTAAAATCAAATGCTTTGGGTGTTAGTTTCCGCATGTTTAACAATGACTACAACCTGTCTTGGAATGAGTTGAGTGTTGGTCTAGGCTTTGATCATGATTGCATATTAGATGAAGAGGTTGCTTTAGCAAATTTTAATCTTGTCAAGTCTTTTGGAAATCAATCTCTCGTGTCTAATGATTGGTCCAATCCTAAACCTAAGCAAATTCATAATCCAACCTTGAGGTTTATGTTCTTTTGGATTGCAATCACTCTTTTCCCTAGGACTGATTTATCAAGAATAGGTCTTAAAGAGATGCAACTCATGTATGTCATGGTTAATAAAATCAAGTTTGCCCCTATTAAAATGCTAGTACACTTTTGGGAGAACTCTATTGTTCAAGAAACAGCCATAGGCTTTACTTCATTCATAACTAGAATTGCTGAATCTTTGGGTGTGCTTGAGGGGAATATTTATGAGTTTATGCCTACGGAAAGACCAATTATTCTTGAAGAAATGTTTATACGTGTTGGTCTAATTAAAAGAGGTCCAAGAGGTACGCTTAAGATGACATATGGGACTGATACAGTCGAGATCCCTCTCCCCAACGAGGGACTTTGGCTGTATAAGATCTCATCACTAACCCTGGACAGAAGGGGAAGACCTTATTCTGTTGCAGGGACGGACAGAATGACGAGAGCACGAGCCCGTGCTGCTCAGAAGCAAGCTGGTCCCTCTCATGCTGCACCCAATGAGGAAGAAGAGGTGAGCTCTTCCCACATGGAAGCACCTCCTCATTCCAGGACACCTTCCTGGGCACATACCCCTCGCCCTCGCAGAGGGAGGCGTCAGCCACCGACCGAGATCGAAGCACTCACCCAGCTGGAAGTGGAGAACCTCCACATCGAGAACCAAGCCACGTTGCAAATCATTCAACAGCACTTGGACATGGTCCAAGGCGTCATCACGGAGGACGGGCACCGCTGGGACCAGTGGAACGAGTGGTTCTCACAACAGTGAACAAGAGACAAGCTTGGGGGAGATCCTCTCCCCCACTAAGGTAAGTTCATCCAAGGTATGTTTCCAATCCTCCTCATTTAATTCTTGTTTTATTGCATTTTAGTTTCTATTTTCTCGCATTTAAAAAAATCTAAAAATTCAAAAACCCAAAAATATTTATTTGCTTTATTTCCCTTTTGTATATATGCTTCATGTGTGCTAGTCTTTCTATGGGTATGATGATAAAATTGCTAGTTAATGTTTCTCTAGTGCTTGTTTACAACTTAGCACTTCTCTAAGTCTGAATTACTTGGCACCTTTAACCACCATGAACTTGATCACTTAGTGGGTTGCAAGTGCTAATACAAAGTCTAAGTTGTTGCAAGATATGAGATAGTTAAGATAGGAGCCCTACTCTATTGTTCTAAGCACGCATGATTGCCAGAGATTTCTTTTTAAAATGAATGAAAAACTTAATTGTTCCTCAATGGTGTTGAAATTCCTACCACGGCCATATATATACCTTGATATATCCAAAAGCCTTCTACATAAGCTACTTGCTTGCATTGAGTTTGGTTAAGACTTGTAGAACCTTTGTTAGAGGTTTGTCGTGGCCCTAAGATCAAGATCCACACATCACCAAATATGCTGCTTCTAATCCGGAAGTACGCAATCATGCTGCTCCTACCCTGGGAGTATGCATCTTACTACCATCATTTATGCTGCTCCTACCCTGGGAGTATGCATCTCACCATTCATCATTTATGCTACTCCTACCCTGGGAGTACACATCTCACCATCATAATTATGCTACTGCTACACTGGGAGCACGCATTATCATCCATACCACCATTCTTGTGCTGCTTCTACACTGGAAGTACGCACCTTCACCATTTTTATCCTATGGGTTACTCCATGCTCCATTGTTAGAGATTCTCTCTCAGTTATCATTTGTTAGGTGAGACACATCTCATAAAGGCTAGGCATCTAAAAAAAATGATGATGAAAAAAAGAGAGAAAAGAAGAAAAGAGCTAGCACCTTTCCCTCATTACCTCATCATCCATTACATTCATCCATTCCATTTTACATCTTGATCTAAGGGTATAATAAGACTCTGCTGTGGTCCAAGACTTCAATTTTTCTTAACTAAGACAACATATGCCTTGCAAGTACGCTATTCCTTGACATACCTACTTAAACTCCACATAAAGCCTTATTAGAAGTAGGATGTCTTTGAAAGGCAAACACATGATGTGCCTTAGTGAGGATTCATACACCACTTGAGTGACTTGAGAGAAACCATTTGAGGAACATTAAGACTTCTTTTGAAAACTTATCAAAAACCTCTGGCATGAAACTTGCTAAAAGAATGAGAAAAGTAGATGCTCTAGTCAAAACATTACCGTCTTCCAACATCCCAAGACTGAGTTAATGCCATAAGCCCCATGGGTGCTAGAGTAATATGGGTGTGTTAACATTGCTAAATTTTCCATTCAAGGAGAAGTTCTTTGTTGTGCACTTAGTACTATTGAGATGTTAACTTAGTAATGATACCTGATCCAATCGAACCAAGTTTTGATCGTTTGCTCGGGACGAGCAAAGGTTAAGCTTGGGGGATCTTGTTGACGGGAATAAAGACCAGTTTTGGTACACTCAGAAACCGTCAACAGTCCTCGATAGAAGGAAGATAAGCATCACATGAGCATATTTATCACTAATAAAATTCCACTTGTACTCTTAGCTTATGAAATACAGGAAAGCTGGAAATAGGCCCTGTGAGACCGAAACCCAGGTCTACCAACCTGATTCTGGTCTCACCAGGATCTGACCACCAAGCAGGGTCCCTGATACTACAGGAGAACCTGATCCTGGATCCAAATGTACCACACATCAACATTCCACCCGATTGGTACATTGGACCAAGGATCCACATAGAAGCAAGCAAGATATCAAGTGAACCCAACTTCGGACAAGACTACACGTGACAAGCCGGGACGGCACCGGGAAGCCGCCATGTCGACCCGAGGTCCAATGCCGAGTCGGCCGACCCGCCTTTGGTGGCGGGACACCTTGGCATTGCTCCCACTGCCACCGGACCTTCTAGAAGGCCGGTGGGACCCACAGTCAGGCCAACTACAGGTCGGCCGACCTGCATGTGGGCCCACCTCAAGGTCGGTTTGCTTCGACTGCCTTCCTGCATGACTCCCACGTGTCACCGCACCAAGAGCCGTCCATTCAAGTCGGTGGAAGGTCGGTTTGATCCAACGGCACATGGCGGGAGAGCACACGGATCGGCGACGTGGCGGCTGAGTAACCCCTACTCCACCTCCACTATAAATACCCCCCTAGTCCCTCATTGTAAAGTGTCCCCAAGTAGTTCACATTAGTGTTCTCAAGCTCAAGCTCTCTTAGGAGATCAAGAGTAGTGTAGTTTAGTCTGGAGTGGGAGTTAGTGTCGAGTCGAGCAAAGCTCGGGTCTCCAAAGTCGTCTTCTGGAGAATCTGGTATAGCTCTTGTACCTTTACTTTCGAAGTACTTTTCTTATATTAATATAGTCTTGCTTTACTTTATTAAGTCTTTACTTTAAGTACTTTACTTTCAGTATTTACTTAGTGCACTTTGCTATACTAGTGTAGTAGTGTTGTGTCTTAGTCTCATTAGTGTAGAGTCTGAACTAGTTTAGTGTCTAGATCCTTTGTGTGTGTTTCACTACCAACAGCTGTACCTGTGCACTTGCAGAGTTACCCTTGGTTAGTCTTACGTCGTCACTAGAATCTAGCTTGGCTTGGCATTCTTAGGCTGTTGCCGGAAGAGGAATTGTGACACCCTCTCTCTGGTGGTAGTTCAGGTTTGCAGTAGGCTTAGCTACCAGACGCCAGTTGTGTTTATCTTTAATCTAGTCGGTGTGCGCTAAGAAGTGTCGACAGGCATTTCTGACGCCATTGCCGGGGAACTAGTATCTTTATCGAGTTCTAGTGATTGCGTTAAGATCTGCCAACAATGGCCCAATGTCCATCACTCTCGCAGATATCTTCATGATGACTGGACTGAATATCACCAAGACAACATACCCAACCAAGTACAAGGGTACCAGTACCCAAAGATTAGTTAAATCTGGAGGTGGTTGGATCAAATTCATTCAAACTTATATGTCAACTGGATCTGTAGATGACAAGGAATACAGAGCCTTCATGAATGTTGACGGTCGTTAAGTGCCAATTTTTACTGTCAACTAAACATGAGAAAGGACTAAAATATGTTCACCAACTAGATATAGGGGTTATCTTGTGAAATTCCATGAGTTTTGGTGAATGTCCGTTTTAACGGTGTGTCGGTGAAAATACCCAAGGAAGGCCCACATGTCGGGTTTACATAGAGATAATCGGGAACCGGTGAAAATTCTGTAATCTGGAAGGTTCGAGAAGGCTCGGACCAAACGGGAGCCCGAACGGGCTCGGTGGAGAGTCGGCCGACTCCCACCCTTGGTCGGCCGACTCATGACTGGACCAATCGACGCATCGGCCTCGCGGATCCTGTTCCACCGCCTTTGAGGATGAATAATAATCGTCCGTTTAGGTCGGTTTGATCCGAGGGCTGTGGTGCATCCTAGAGGGCTATATAAGCGGGGCCCCCGGCCCCCGGAGGAGGCATCCCTAAAAACCCTAATTCATTATCTCCCGGCGGGATCGAGTTGTAGAGGCGTCCCTTGAATGGATGACTTCTCTTCTCTAGAGAATTAGAGTTAGACATTCCAATGTAGTAGATTAGATCTAGATGAGAGTTAGGGAGAGCGGAGCTGCGCTCCGGTTGGAGAAGTCTTCGAGATTTGGTATGTCTTTGTATCTACTCTTTGTAAGACTTATGCTTTAATATATTTATCTTCTCTATTTACTTTATGCCTTTCATATGTATGCTTAGTATAGTTGTTACATTCTAGCATGGGATCTTCGCTCGTATTGAGTGCTCTAGTTATCATATGTAATTAGAGTAGTAATCGATAGTGTAGGCATGGTGCTTAGGCTGTCGGTTACCTGAGTTTGCGCCCTATTCTCTGGTTGTGTGGTAGTTACGGGAGGTGACAGGCCCGTCCACACCGAATTGAGTAGGTTCTTAAATTAGTAGGACCGTAGTCACGTCGGTAGAGTTATCCTTTGTGGTGCTTTCCGTCTAGTGATGTCCCGAAGTGCTATTGTATGATTGCTATATCTATCCATCCCCTGTTATCACGAACTAGAGTAATAGAGAAGTATTTAAGAACCTTAATCTCTCCCGTTGTCCTCTCACTCTAGCTAGCTACTCATTTATTATAGAATTCTCATGTGTGCTTTATTATATTACCTTATAGATATCATTTACCCCTGCTTTAGTCTAGTTGGTTTACTACGTTAGTAGATACATGATGGTGAGTTATCAGATTCTTTAACCCTTGCTTCCCTGTGGTAAAATATAAATAACGATACCTGGTTTACTCCCGGTAAAATGCTACAATGGTATGTTCTGTGCGCTTGCGGAATCCTTTATATTTTAGTTGCACGTAATTTATACCAACAAGCATTTTTGGCGCCGTTGCCGGGGAAGCAATCGGTGTTAAGTTTTTGATAATGATCTTGATGTCTGCTAGTTTAGTGTACCACTAGCTTTAGTAGGATTACCCCTTGTTCTGTTAAGTGTGGAATAGACAGGACAAAAGAAGCCGTTTTGACCTTCCGGCAAGTTTCCACAAGAAAAGATGAGACATTAAAGAGCCCAGGGTCCCTCAACATTCAACATTCATCAACATTGGAACCCTGCTACCTCACGGGTTTGCGTATACATATATATTTTCTAACCATGTGTAGATTGAAAAAAAAGGTCATCGTCACAAGAATTCAAATCACATCGTTGACGAACATGGATGTTGCACTACTCACAAATCCCAAAATGTGAGTCATGGTAAGTATGATCAATAATGGTGAGACAAGTCTTGCTCATGGATTTTAAAATTTATGAGTAGTTATCTTTTTGAATTCTTGCACCCCACTTTGCATGTTTACTTTTAACAATTCATGCAATCACTCCATTTAGCTTATTTATGTTTGCTCATCCATTGCATGTTTAGTTTCTTGCATGCATTCACATCGCTTTGCATCTAAAAAATAAAAAAAATAATAAAAAAAAATCCTCACCATGATCATGCTCTGTCATCTCTGTTTGAGTAACTCTCTATAATGCTTTCATGCTACCTTTGTTTCCTAAAGCATGCTTTGGTTTGGAAGTACTCGAAATACTTCCATTGGCTTTTAAATTAAGCGTGGTGCTTAGGTTAAGTAGCCTTCCTTAATTAAATTAGACATGGAGTCTAGTTTGGTTATTGAGCTAAAAATATGTTTTACTAGATCTTGGTTATTTTGTTGGACTAACCCCCGCAAAGACTCTCAAATCCAAATTGGGTAAGTCAAGAGATGAACAACCTCGGAGATGAAGCAAGGCATATGATGATCTCGAACAACTTCGCACAAAAGACACAACTCATTCATTATCCAAGGAAGAATTGTAAGTAACAAATATCATTCACATTGTCTTTTGTTGCAACTTACCTTTGCCTTGAACCATGTTAACGTGCCATAAAAAGAGCTGTTAGAAAACTTTATAAATAAAGTCTATGCTAAAAGTAATTCAAATCCATCTTTTCATTAGCATAGATGATGATCATTTACATAGTGGATAATAGCCCATAGTTTGAAATTGTGCAATCCTTCGGGTATGTGTCCACTAACATTTTGCAGGAAAGAACTTATGATGTGCCTGTTCGTGGATTGGCATCACCTGCGAAATAGCCACTTCAGTGATGGAACAAAGAAGAAGACAAGAGTTCCACAAGAAGGAACAACAACTTTAACTCACTCAAAGAAGTGGATCAAGGCGACAAGCTATGAGCAACCTTGAAGACATCATAGCATTGAGCCCAACACTCGAGCTAGGATGCCAATGAGGAGCAGGGTGCAACACATCTCATTTTAGCCAATTAAAGACCTGCTCTCATTGTTCCTGAAGAGTGAAGACACCATCTTGCACATTGGCAGCAAGGACAAGGATGGCATGATAAGCATGCATCCTTGTGTCAACCAATCACCAATCAAGGGTTGACCATCGACCAAGCCTTGAAGGACCATGACCATGGTTGCAAGATAATATCCCTAAGCCATTGGAGATGAAGCATGCATACAAATTCTAAAGAAGCTCCTTCCTTGATCATCAAGATGGATGGCGTACAACTCTTCGCCATGCCGCTAGAAGACAAAGACCATCAAGGAAGAAGTCGAGTCTACATCTCCAATGAACATCAATGCGTCAACCAAGACTCAATGAAAATCAAGAATGGTTGATGAAAGAAGATCATGAAACTGCTGTCTCCTCATCCCGGATTGGATAGTCCAAACAAAAGCGAGAATGCAAAGGAGAGATCTCTACTCAACGAGACCTATAATCGAAGTCCCTCTCGGATACATGAAGGCTTACAAACGAGGGACAAACGGTGTCGAGGACGGAGGAGTACAACACACTCGAGGGATGACTCAACACTCGTATTTGGTTTTACGTGGCGGCGACAACAAGGTCAAGCTTGGGGGAGGAAGGCCGATGACTCTTCAAACAATGATCCAGCAATGCTCTTCCTCTTTTCAAGCCCCCGTCACTCTTGCACGTTGAGAAGAAACAATGAGTGGAGCACAAGGTCTAGGCATAAAAAAAAAGAAGGAGTGAAATTTTAGAAGACAAGATGCTCAAGGAGAGAGGTCAATCAAGCAAGGCAAACTCCAAGAAGAAGTAAAGGACCACTAGAAGCATCTACTCTTCATCACAAGGTACTCCAGTGATAAAGACTGTTGGATAAGAAAAGAACATGGGTGACCCCTTTCCTAGAGTTACCATCTCAAGAGGTGCGGTTCTCAAGGTCTCTACCTTTGGGATCAAATGATGCACCGAAGGAGTGAACATGGCAAGAAGTCCTGTTCGGAGGACTTAAATCATTGAACCCTCGCCAAGGAGGTAACTTGGTATTTATCGGCATTTCCTTTCACAAATTGCATTTTCCTTTAAGAATATTTATTTTCACTACATGCATCTTAATTGCATCTTCGCTTTACTATCTTTGCACTAGAAAAAGAAAATAAAGATGTTGTGCATTTGCATCCGGGAAAACTACTAAGCCCCATGTGAATAATCATTCATTGTGGTGGCATAAAA
Source organism: Themeda triandra (assembly GCA_018135685.1). Lineage (NCBI taxonomy): Eukaryota > Viridiplantae > Streptophyta > Magnoliopsida > Poales > Poaceae > Themeda > Themeda triandra. The sequence continues at coordinate 20,070 of JAENPR010000985.1, read as the reverse complement.
ATAACTTTTTAGCATATCTATTTTCTCTGTCGCATTCCTTTATTATAAAAAAGATAAAAATATTTCTTGTGATCCTGTTATAAGACATTTGAGTTAAGGCTTTCTAGACAACCAAGGCTTAGAGGTTTTATCACTAACGCTTAATCAGTTCCACAAGCTTTGTTGTCTATTTGAGCTTCACAGAACATAAAGGATCAAGAAAAGCTAACGAGACGAAGGATGTCCAGTCTCATGTCGAAGTGCTTTGCCCTCAACAGGTTGAACGCTTTGTCTCCAACAGCAACTATCCACAAAACTCCGGGAAGACTAGAACTCCTTCACCGCACCGTCGGCAATATCCGCAGACTATGTCAACATCCAGGCTTGGGGGAGAGCATCCCCGTGTATCAAGCTAAGTGTTCCAACTTGTCTATTTATTTATAGAGCTTGCTAAACAACTAAAAAAGTTGCATAACCTTAGAAACCCGAAAGATTTCCTTATTTATCTTTTCTACTTTTGGAGAGCTCTTATTAATCTGTCTTTAAGTAATCCCTAGAATAAACTCTACATGGAGATGATGAATAGTTGCTCTGCCGTAATTCCTTTCAAGTACCTAGTTTTCAACCTTGCACTCTCCCGAGTTTTAGACACAAGCTTTTTTAGATTTGAGATTTGCTCGAACCCGAAACTTGTGGGTAGCGAATGCTTGATCTAAGTCTAGGTAGTTGGTGGATATGATATGGGAAGGTTTTGAGCTGCTGTCCATCTTGTTCCTAGAGATACTAGAGTTCTGGAGAATTTATCTTTGAAAATATTAAATTCCTGCATGATGAGTTCCTTTATGATGAGAGTTCAAATTCCTACCACAGCCATATATTCATGCTTACTAGATTAGGAAAACCCATCTGTTTTTATAGATCATATTGTAGGCATTGAGTGTAGTCTTTATAGGCATTGAGTGTGGTTATGCTGTGGACCCATAAGGAATCAGTCATGCAGTTAAAGTCAATACTATGTGCTCTCCATCCATTGATCTATGCTACTTCTGTCCTCAGAAGCATGCACCCATTTTATAAATACTACATTCATTCTGTGCTACTTCTGTCCCTAGAAGTACCACCCACATATAGATCCACATCCATCACATATTGTGCTATCTCTATCCTGGAGGTACACACTTATGCTTGCTCCTACCCCGGGAGTACGCATTCCCCCACATACTTGTCTTTGTCTCTACCCCGGAGATACGCACCTATGCTTTCCTCCTACCCCGGGAGTACGCATCCATCCATCCATCCATCCATTCTTCCACATATATATATGCCACTCATTTTATTCCATTCGAAAAATGTTCTACTCTTACACCGGGAGTGAACACTCAAAAATATTCATGGCCATCCTATCCGGGAGTGAACATCTAGAAATAATCATCGCCGTTCCAATTGCCTACATAAAAGCTCCAGTCATTATCATTTCAAGTTATACACTCCCCGTTGCTAAAGTTTCGTTTTTAGAGGATTGGTTGCTCTAGTTTAAAAAAAAAAGAAAAGAGAAAAAAAAAGAGAAAAGAAAGAAAAGAAAAGAGTAGCCAAGTCCTTCAAGAAGTTTCAAGGTTTCCGAATAAAGGGAGTCATGTTATCCCCAAAGGAGCAAGTGTAGAAGTAGATGTTCACCAAGTGATCACCCCTCATAATCATTTATTTATCATCATCATCTTATCATCCATCCCATTTCCTCATTCACATGCACATATGACTTTATTATTATTTTAGTTCCTATTGGATCCATGGTTTAACTGTGCAATATATGCAAGTGAGTTTGAGTGTCTCCCCACCTATGAGCTCCACATAAGCCTATTAGAAAGTAGGGTGAGAGAGAGAAGGCACTTTCCACTATGCCTTAGTTCCACAAATACCACATATTTGAGAGAAGAGAGAAGGCATACACTACTCATGCCTTGGAGAGGATCCGAAATACCACAAATGAGAGATCTGAAAGGTTCATACAAGGAACTCGAGTTTTTATTTGAAAATCTTGCAAAAACTCCAGAATAATAGTTGATCAAAGAGCGAGAAACATAGCGCTTGACTTGACCGTTCTGTCTTTCAACCGCTCAAGACCCAAGTGACGGTTACAAGCCCCATGGTGAAAGGTAATATGAGTAAGTTTTGAGTCGAATAGTTCACTCTAATCCGGAGGAGAGTTCTTGTTTGAACGCATGTGTACTTTTGAGGCGTGAAAGCATTGTAGCAACTCCCGATCCGCCTGAGTTTATCTTTGCTCGGGACGAGCAAAAGGAAAGCTTGGGGGAGTTGTTGACGGTCGTTAAGTGCCAATTTTTACTTGTCAACTAAACATGAGAAAGGACTAAAATATGTTCACCAACTAGATATAGGGGTTATACTTGACGAATTCCACGAGTTTTGGTGAATGTCCGTTTCTCGCAGGTGTCGGCTGAAAATACCCAAGGAAGGTCCACATGTCGGGTTTACATAGAGATAATCGGGAACCGGTGAAAATTCAGAACTGGAAGGTTCGAGAAGGCTCTGGACCAAACGGGAGCCCGAACGGGCTCGGTGGAGAGTCGGCCGACTCCCACCCTTGGTCGGCCGACTCATGACCTGGACCAATCAGCATCAGCCTCGCGGATCCCTGTTCCACCGCCTTTGAGGATGAATAATAATCGTCCGTTTAGGTCGGTTTGATCCGAGGGCTGTGGTGCATCCTAGAGGGCTATATAAGCAGGGCCCCTGGCCCCTGGAGGAGGCATCCCTAAAAACCCTAATTCATTATCTCCCAGCGGGATCAGAGTTGTAGAGGCGTCCCTTGAATGGATGACTTCTCTTCTCTAGAGAATTAGAGCTAGACATTCCAATGTAGTAGATTAGATCTAGATGAGAGTTAGGGAGAGCGGAGCTGCGCTCCGGTTCTGGAGAAGTCTTCAGAGATTTGGTATGTCTTTGTATCTACTCTTTGTAAGACTTATGCTTTAATATATTTATCTTCTCTATTTACTTTATGCCTTTCATATGTATGCTTAGTATAGTTGTTACATTCTAGCATGGGATCTTCGCTCGTATTGAGTGCTCTAGTTATCATATGTAATTAGAGTAGTAATCGATAGTGTAGGCATGGTGCTTAGGCTGTCGGTTACACGAGTTTGCGCCTATTCTCTGGTTGTGTGGTAGTTACGGGAGGTGACGACCCGTCCACACCGAATTGAGTAGGTTCTTAAATTAGTAGGACCGTAGTCACGTCGGTAGAGTTATCCTTTGTGGTGCTTTCCCGTCTAGTGATGTCCCGAAGTGCTATTGTATGATTGCTATATCTATCCATCCCCTGTTATCACGTAACTAGAGTAATAGAGAAGTATTTAAGAACCTTAATCTCTCCCGTTGTCCTCTCACTCTAGCTAGCTACTCATTTATTATAGAATTCTCATGCGTGCTTTATTATATTACCTTATAGATATCATTTACCCCCTCGCTTTAGTCTAGTTGGTTTACTACGTTAGTAGATACATGATGGTGAGTTATCGATTCTTTAACCCTTGCTTCCCTGTGGTAAAATATAAATAACGATACCTGGTTTACTCCCGGTAAAATGCTACAATGGTATGTTCTGTGCGCTTGCGGAATCCTTTATATTTTAGTTGCACGTAATTTATACCAACAATGAACATGTGGCTATGCAGATTTATTTTTTGCAGCAAGTCAAATGAGCCAACTCTAAACTACATAATGATGGCTGAAGATTTGGCTGCAGGTCAGTTGATTCCTCTGGCAGATACCTTCTGGGAGCTGTTTACCACATGATGCACCAAATCACTGTTCAAATGCGCCAGCATGATGAAATCTCTTGTGTCAATGGTCCCTGGTGGCTGGTTTAGATGTGGCTGCAACTGTATATGCATCAAATCATTTCAGTGGATCTTCATGGCTTGGGCTTCCCATCAATCAATTATGCTGAAGGTGAAGATGCTAGACAGAAGTCTTGTCAAACATATGGTGAAGCTGCATCATCTATTGTCATTGACATAGACTGAAACATCCTCAATTTTTCACGAAGGAAAATCTCACAGAATGATATACATCAGTCGATAATCAATTCCATGCATCGAAATATAAATCTAAAGAGTACAAGTAGAGGGGTTTACATTAATATTTACAACGCCACACGGCGTAACAAAGTATATCTAGCATCCAGAACAGCTTGAGAAGGCGGAAGTAACGCGGAAGCAGCTTCAAACTCCAACTTGAGCGCAGGCACGAGACCTTCTAATCCATTTGACATCTCACGAGAAGCGAAAATCTGCACACCGCCGGATGTGTGCGAGGCCATGGTCGGCACCGAATGAGCTTTAGTGGAAAAGAGAAAATAAAGGGATCTCGGCGATCCTATAGTTTGGCCGTGGTTTGCATCCTAGCGCATGCGAAGTAGCGATAAATAGTAGCAATAATAATAATATAGTCAAGTTTAACACATTCCCATTCCCATACACATCCATCCATCCATCCATCATCCCATCCATCCCAAATCCATCATCTCACCTCCATCACCACATCTCACACTCATGTCGGCAGACCAACTCCCTCTCGGTCTGTCTCAGCGGCCCGCAGCCCCCATCTAGGCTCACGACCGGAAATGCTCGGGAAGGTAGAACACTCCTCTCCTATCTAGTGAAGCGAGAACACGGACGGGTCCATAGGCGACAAGTCGGCATATGTATCGATCGATCAACCAAGAACACTCTGCAGAGGTTTTACACACCACAAGATAGCCATCTTCGACAGGGCCCTGTCTAGGCTGATTCCGGCTGCTTGCTATAATAGAACGATGCCACCCTACCTCTCAGCTCTGGAACGCCCCAAGTACTTCTGGGTGCTGAAACTGTGAAGTCATGAACCGTGCCCCGTTACGCGTCCATACGTCTCTGAAGGGTGTGGGACCATCGCATGCCCGTACCTCCCTAACACTGCTCGCCTAGTAGTAGTGGCACCGGGCTACCAAGTAGTCCAGCCGTCTCCCCATTACAAGGAACAAGTGGTCTGTAAAGGAGTCCTGAAGAAACTGAGTACTAGTAAGTCCTTAGGGATGACTAAGCCGGGATGTCTCCAACAGGGTTACCGTTCGGGTGCCATCCTGGCACCACGTGCCACCACAGCACCTTCTCCCTGAGCGGCCCACGACAAGCCCACACTCAGGGGTTTCCCCAACCACAAGTATACCCGCCACAGGTATCCGCACGGAATGTCCGGTCCATCCCCGGCAAGACTCGCTCCATAAGCTCGTCGTATATCCCGGCTTGTCGACACAACCTCACCCTCCACGCACCCAAGTCACACTCGCAGAACCACCAGAATCTCACCAAGTCCACCAAAGGCTGGCATCCCAAGCCAAAACCATTCCCAGGGGTTCACCACCCGCATCACATCACAGATCCAATGCGAAGTGGAGTTAATAAGTATGGTGATATAAAGTGCAAGCAAGCGAGAAGGTGGCAATAATAATATAAGTGCGAGCGCAAAGCTGGGTAACATGGTGAAGGGTTTTCAATCAAGGGATATAAATGGCTCAGGCAATAGCATGCATCAATATACTAGCAAAGGAATAAATATAAAGCGCTAGCAGTTCTATTAATTATGCAATGTCTAATAGGATTCTCTAAAAGAAGGTGCTGCCATGACACCTGCGATGTCGAGGAAGTAGTGATACGAGTCCAACTGTAGTGGTACAAGTCCTCCTTCGTCAGATATAGTCGATCAGCGGGGTCTCCACCACGCGTTCGTAGTCTCCTTCCTCAGGTCGCTCGTCTCCCGAATTGACTGAAATCGAGACGTAATAGTCACGTTAGCGACTCCTATAGAATCCACAAAGAACCAACTAACTTGCAAAAAGATCCAAATGCACTCAAACTTAGGCTCATGAGATAGAGCATGGTTTTAGAGAAATTATGATACTTGTTTCATAATTTTTAGAGCAAGAATAAATTTAATATGAGTTCTAGAAGGTAGGAATTGCTGAAAATAGATAAAGGAAAAAGGCATGGGGTTCACGTGGGCTTGCCCCCGTCGGTTCGTTGAAGTTGAGTTGGGCCGGTTTGTTGCTTTGCTTGGGCCGATCGGCGAATCCAGCTCAAATCGGATGGTGCTTCCTAGCTGGTTTGGTCCGGTTCGGCTTCATCCTTGGGCTGGTGCACCCGAACGGGTCTAGCGAGGCCGGGCCCATTTGGGCTTCAAGCGGCCATCCCAAGAAGCCTGGTCCTCTTACGTGAGCCAAGGAATTAGAAGCGGCAGGCTGCGCCTCGGGTGCTCGACGGAAGGCCGACGGCGGCGGCGGTGATCATGTAAGGTGTTGCTCTCACGCGGTTCTAAGGGCATGGCGCCAACGGCGATCCGCGACCGGCGTGCCATGGTTGCCACGCGGCGTCACGTGCCGGTTCGGGCGTCGTCACATCGATGGGCTGGGGTCGGCTTTGGTGAGGAAGGGCGAGGCCTACGCGGGGTTATGACGGTAGCAACAAGCGGGAGCTGGATGACTATGGTTTGGTAGCGGTGGTCCGTGATTTCGCCGGTAGCGGCGAGGCCCGAGCTACGAGTCCCGGACGTATGCACGGGCATGGTGAGCTACTGCCGATGGCCGGTGCGGCGACGAGCGAAAGCGAGGCGTCCGTGGTCGGTGCGTTGCCCATCCGTGTGTAAGTGTCAAATGATGGCTTTGGCTACGGCATGGCCTTGTGTGTATATATATGCTCGTAGTGACGTGCCATGGCAAAGCTACGAGGCTAGAACGCGTCGTCTTTGTGTGTGCATGGCGCGTGCAAACATGAGCACGAGCGTGATGCCGTGCATGGTGCTCGCGACGTGGGTTACCAAGGCGGGGAGGCGGGTAGTGTGCTGAACGTGGCCATGGAGAACGGGGAGCGCTCGACGGCCGAGCATGTCGGTTGCGGCATGGCGGCCGGCGAGGAGTGCGTCGATCCCGCAAGGCCGACACGAACGGCCCGACTCCGGGCTCTTCTCGGCTACCGAGATGGCTTATATGGCGTGTCTCTCGACGTGGCGAGGTTGGTCGGGGTCACCACGGCGATATCCGACGGACGGGCCGTGGCCGGTGCGCGCACCTTGGCGGCACAAGGCACGACGACGTTAGCACCAAGGAGAACCCGAGCTCCGGGTAGGGTGCAACGGCGTTGCGCGGTCAACGAACACGGCACACGGCGTGGTTTCGGTCATCTGCGGGGCATCCGGTGCGACGGTCCGTTCGGTGGTGCTCGCACGAGAGGCGAGCTCACGACGGATGACGACGGGCACGACGGCTCGGGCGAGGTCAAGGTGGCGTCATCCATCCATTTGGCTTCGCGGCCCGTGTGCCGCGGTCCAAGGCGAGATCGGTAGGACGCGGTTTGGTCCAGCGAGGTGGCCGAGGCTGGTCATGATGGTCTCGCCATGGCGGCGAGGTGGCTAGATCCCTACGGGCATCATCTTCTACATCCGGTCTGCGCGCAAGGCGCGTTCCAAGTCATGGCGAGGGCGGCATGGCGGTCTCCCTAGCTCTAACGGTTTGGCTACGCCGGGTCGGCGAGCATCCATGGTGGGCAAAGCAAAGGCATAGCCGGCGGCGATGGCCGGGACGGGCGAGGCAAGATCACGGCGAGGAAAAAGGGATGGGTCTTGGGTGCTCACCGTGGGTGTTCGAGGAGGCGATAGTCGACGCAAGGCAGCAGCCGCTACGTTGTTGTGGCCGGGTTCGTGGTGCGGGGGCGTGCTTGGCGTCGCGTCCGTGGTTCACGCTCGCGGTTCGGGGCCGAACTGCGACGAGGGCTCGGCGTCGCGGGTACGGCGGGGCGGAGGCGCGGGCTTGGTGGCGGAGTCGCGGTGCACGCATCGGGCGATGAATACCGCCGTCTTGAGGTAGCGGTGGCCGGCCCGGCGTCCCGCGAGGATGATGAAGCGGGACGGCGAGGTCGAGCGGAGGAGTCCGGGGCGCCGCGGTTCGGGAACGAGGACGACGGCGTCGCGGCTGCGCTTTTGCTTGGTGTCGCGCGCCGTGGCGTAGCTTGGCGAGGACGGCGGCATGACGAGGTCGGGGAAACGGGCCTCGGCTAGGCGAGATGGAAGGCGAGGCGCGACTGGGCGGCGGCGGCTGCTGTGGAGAAGAGGAGAGAAGGGTGGCGGCGCTGGTGGGGAATGGTGAAGAAGGAGCGGCGGCTCTGGCTCTTATAGGCGCTGCGGCTAGGGTTCGCCAGGCTTCTGGGCGTCCGTGACCGTGTGATGTGATGGCCGGCGACGTGGCGGCATCCAGAGCGCGGGCAGGTGGCGTCGTGGCCACGCGATCGAGGGCGGGTCACGGGCGGCCGGCGCCTTCGGCGAAAGCGACGGCGTCTTCCTTCGAACGGACGGAAAGCAAGGCATGCGGAGAAAGAAGATGGAGACGGCGCTGGAACGGAAGAGAGACGGAGCGGATGGCGTTCTTGGATTCCCTTTGCTAACCGTGGGCGACGAGTGGGACCCGTTGGGTAACGTACGGGGGCACTGCGGGGGCGTGCGTAAGGCCTACGCGAGCGGTTCGGCGGCGGCTTCCTCGTGCACATGCCGTGCACGTGAGAGGAAAGGGCGTGAGGTTTGCTTGGTGTCCGATTGGGCCACGACGGTGGGTGGGCTGCTTGTAGCCGGGCCGCAAGGAGATATGCAAACTTCGATTTGGATAGTCTGCTAGTTAATACGATTGGGCCATTAGCATGCATGTGTATGTATGTACATGTAAATACACACATATACGTATAAAGGGAATGGTAGCTTGCATGGATGCCTGCCTAATTACGTGCTTCACGTACCCGGCAAGTGCACGGGGGCATGCACGTACATGTTGTAGCCGCTAGTTAGCTTGTCCGAGCTCGTTGGCCGTCGATCCACGCGTTGTCATGTGTGTTAATCACACTTGGTGTTAGGGCGGTCTTATTAGGGGTTAGTCATAGGCCTTTAGGGTTTATAACCTATACATTGGTATAATAATTCATGGTGGTCATAAACGGTCATAGGGCATGTTAGGGTATTATCCCCAATATACTATGTATATGTGTTTGTTGATTTGTTATTCAATACAAGAGAAAAATCCAATAAGAACCAAATCAAACATGTTGCATATCATATTAATAAAGCTAGCGTGACCCAAACATAAATGTCACATATGTGGAATGATCATATAATGCTTCATTAAGATGATGGCCTAGCATGGGTTAGGGTGGTGTGGTATCCTAGTAGGTTATGTGTGTCACTAACCCTAGACATTAGGCTCATAAAGTGACAGGGTATGATTCTATGTTTGTCTCATCTTGAGATTATGGATAAGTTCCATATATACATAACAAGACGTCACTCCTAGGGTTAGCACTAGGGCTCATGCTAGGTTAGTTGTTGGTCATAGGTTCTACTAGCGAGTAGGTGAGATCATCCTAGAAGCTCAATCATGTCATTATATAAAGAGATAAGATTATAGGGTTATACTAAGTCATGTCCTTGAGATATAAGGGTTTAACTTAGGGTCCTAATCACATGTGGCTTAAGGGGGGTTAAGACACATGTGATGATGTGCTATTTGCGTAACTGGGTAGGGTTATCTACATGACAGGCAACAAACATGGGTTTGTTTAGAAAAAAATTTGTAGTTGGGATTTTGGTGTTTGGTGAATTTTTCGGGTTGTTACATTAATCCTTCTCTGTCAACAATGTTTATGCACCCATGCTTATTATTCTTCAACAGGTGTAGGGTAGTCCTCAGGGTTCGGCTAACTTGGTAAATCTAGTAGACTCTCCTGAGATCTCTTCTGGCCATGCAGGTGCTCATGAGACTGTTGACAACACTGGTAAATATCTGTGTTTTGCCTTTCCTTTTTCTCCTTTTATCAGGCTTTTCATTTCCACTTTTACCCTTCATGATCCAGATGAACAAGAAGAAACATCAGAAGAACTTTCTTCTCATCAGACTCCAAGCTCACCACCTTTGATCACCAAGATATTCCAACGGACCACGATGTTGCTCATCCTGAGGTATCTCTTGCATCAAATACTCAAAACGTTGAGTCTACTCAGGATGTGATTGATCAAGTATTTGCAGAAGAGGTAACATCTTTGTTTGTCAGTCATTCCATACTTAAACTAAAGCATTCGGCTACGAATACTTTTCTTTTCTTGCAAAAGGAAAATGCTCAGCCGCAAGCCAGCTTTTCCCTTATTGCTGAAGAATTTGTTGGAGACAAAGATGATGAAGCTTCCTCTCAACAGCAATTATCAGTAGAAAATCAAGCCAGACTAAAGGACATAATCCTCCTTCTGAACAAAGATATTGTCACCTTAACTCAAGATGCGACCCGGATAAGGGACATTGTTGAGCTCATTGACCAAGAAATCCCCTCCAATCTTAAAACATCCCTAGAATCTCTGTCTCATCTTGATGATCACTTTGCCACGATCGGGAGAGCAAATAGAAATATAGCTGCGAGCTACTTTGCGAGAATGACAAGGTGATAAAAGAACAGCAAGTCAAGGAGCTTTACTCTGAAATTCAGTCGGCCAAGCACTCCCTGGACACTCTAGGGCCAGAATTGCAAACCATGAAGGAAGAAAAAGCCAGACTGGAAGCTCAACTAGCTCAACTGAACACCAAAATTCAATCTCATGAAGCCAAGCTTGTTGATCTGCCAAGTTCCCTTGATTCGGCCAAAGCCAAGATAACATTAATCATCAGAGAGAATTGACAAGTCAAGAGCAGGCTGTCCAAGATTCAAGGCTCTGAAGAAGAAGATCAGAAAATCCTCAATGAAGTTAGCCGAATCAAGACTTACGCTATCGATGTTATCAATTCTTTCCTGAATGCATGAACATTCGGCTTGTAATGTAGATGCAGTACTGTGTTTCTTCTTAATATGTTGTATCTAAAACACTCTTCACCCTATCATCTGCCCGAGGAATGAAAGTTTTTTCCTTTTCTTTTCCATGAACTTTGCTCTTAGCCGAATGCCATCAGCCTTCTGATTATAACTGTATCCTCAGCAGTCAAACACACGCTTAAACCTGGGTGCACTCTTAACCGAATATCATCTGCTCCTCTGACTATAACCGCTCCTTATCCAGATCCACATTTTTTACCGAATGAATTGCTCGACCATACACTTTAGCCGAACGTACTCCGAGAACTGAAGCGATAACCTTAACTGACCGGCCTAGCCCAGTCCAATATCGGTCCATGGAAGTGGAAAAAACCCCACCTCGTCATTTGGCTTTCCCGAAACATCCTCCATGGCTTCCAGTGTTCATAAATAGAACCCACTCTCGGCTCCCATCATCATCACATTCAAGCAGTTGCCATTTGCTATCTTCTCACCTTCCACATTCAGCCAGAGCCAACAAAACCCCCTAGCTCCATCCATGGCGAGCGGTGACAACCGCGGGAAGCGCCCTGCCGAGGACGCGGCGGAGGGCGGCCATGCACGCAGGCGGATGACGCCGGCGGTGAAAAATCAATCTTCTGCCCCCTTGCGGTTATTTTCTGTTCATCTTCCCAATCTTGATTTTTTTCCTTTGCTCTTTCAGTGGCGTGGGGATCACCGGCCGCTACTTCTTCAACCGCCCAGTGGCGGCGGCTCCTACTCCTGCTCCTGCTCCTGCCACGGACGAGGCGGAGGGAAGCAACCACGGCGGCCGATGCCAGAGGTGACTGATTAATCTTCTTGTCGTCCTCGTGGTTTTTCTCAGCCGATCTTGATTCTCTTCTTCATTTTCAGGGCTGCAAGGATCGGCTCCAGCCAGTATCATCTCCTCCCGCCGGCCACAGTGGCTGCGGCGCGCGCTCCTGCTCCTGCTCCTGCTCCCGCCCCGCCAGGCTCTGCCTCTGGCAGTTCATACCACCCCCATCCATGGGGCCCGGCGGAGTCGGATGAGGAGGACCCGTACGCGGGTCAGCCGAATCCGTACAACGGCAGCGATGCCCTCGTCTTCCTCCAGGAGCGGGAGGAGGCCAAGGAGCTTCTTGGTGAGGAAACCAAGAAGTTCGGATCGTGCAGCTAGAGTGGGAGGACCAGCAGAAGCAGTTCTGCACTGCCATATCAGGTTTGATATCCTTGCTCAAACTCTTTCGTTCCCTATTCATCCATTTGTTGTCTTATTTCCTTTCTTTGTCATGCAGACCTCTCCGCAGAGCTCGACCGTCTGAAGGCAGCGGCGACGACGGTCACCGACAAGGTGAACGCTGAGGGGGACATGGTCGAGGCTCGCCTTGAGGCAGTGCCTGATCAGATTGATCAGGCCGTCATCCAAGGTGTGCACCTTGGCACCTCTCTCGGCTTGGCGGGCTTATCATCCTGGACCAGGGACGAATACACCTCCATCCCGGTCGGCTTCCGCGGCGGTCGCCTAGATGAGATCGAGGACATCGGTGCTCGTTTGGAGCAGTACGAGGACCACGCCAACGCCATCGCCGAGGCCACCCACCCCCAGTCCGTCCTTAACAAGCTCTTCGCTGAAAATGAAGATTTCGAGTAGCTTGTATTAGGATTGATGTTGGTGTAAATAAAAACTTTTATGAAGAATGCTTTGGTCCTTTATTTCTGTTTGTCTCCGATGATGCTTGATTGCAACAATCTTCTTGCGGGATGTACGTTACTTAGTTAGAATTTCGACTGTGACATTTTTCGAATACCGTTTTTTTCGAACGCATGATGTCACATTAGCTGACTAGATCTTGATCCTGCATTGCGATTTGATAGCTTGTAGTGTAGCACTTCAATTCTCTTTCTCTTCTCCCGATGAACCTACCCGGCCGAAAAATGTTAAAATTATTGCTGGCCACACAACAATACTTAAAAATTACGAAGGTGATGCGAATGTATCGGCTATTTTGTGCTAAAGGCGATATACACGATATCGGCTATCTCTTCCAACTTCTCTCCTTTATTACGAAGGCGATTTTCGGTTAATCGGCTATCTTGTATCCAACTCGATACTTGGATAAAATTTCTTAAGATATCTGCCATTGATAGCTCTTGTAAGCTCTTCTCCGAATAGCATTTTCAATATATATGCGTTGCCAGGTGCACAACTCACTACCTGAAAAGGTCCTTCCCAATTTGGAGACCACTTGCCAAATGCTCTATCCTTCGTACCGATTGGCAGTATTGTTTTCCAAACCAGATCTCCTTCTACAAATTGCTTGACCTTAACCTTTTTGTTATAGTACTTGGCAACACGCATTTTATTCTTCTCAATATTCTCTAGTGCTTTGAGACGAATCAAATGTAAATCTTCTAACTCATCCATCATCAAACTCTTATAATCTTTTTCTGCAACACAACTCGCCTTGATCCTGATTGCAACTCCCATGGCAGCACAGCATTGTGTCCATAAACCAATTCATATGGAGACGCCTGTGTGGCCCCATGACAAGCCATTCGGTAAGCCCACAATGCTTCATTAAGGACCAAGTGCCATCTTCTTGGCTTTTCATCAATTTTCTTTTGGATGATCTTGATCATAATTTTATTCGATGCCTCTGCTTGACCATTGGCTTGTGCATAATAAGGAGAAGAGTTATATAACCTTATTCCCATGCTTTCGGCAAAGTCACAAAACTTTGAAGAAGTAAACTGAGTTCCCTGATCAGTTGTTATGGTTTGTGGTATTTCAAACCTGTGAATTATGTGCTCCTTAACCCGACCATATTTTCGATGTGACCTTTTTCAAAGGAATAGCTTCAACCCAGGGTAAAGTAGTGCGTGGTCAAAAGCACAAATTTGTGTCCTTTGCTAGATGGAGGATTGATCTGTCCAATTAAATCTATGCCCCATCCTCTGAATGGCCAAGGCTTGATTATGGGGTTCATAGCAGATGCAGGTGCTCTTTGAACATTACCAAATATCTGACAATCACGACACCCTTTGTAATATTCAAAACAATCTTCCAACATAGTCAGCCAAAAGTACCCAGCTCTCCTGATTATCCACTTCATTCGGTAAGCCGACTGGTGTGCACCACAAGATCCCTCATGAACTTCAAACATCATATTTTTGGCCTCTTCTTGATTCAAGCATTTGAGCAACACCCCATCTATGGATTTGTAGTACAATCGATCATCAAGAATTACAAACTTGAGTGCTTTCTTGAGCTTTCGGGAAACTCTACGAGATGGATATTTCAAATAATTGGTAATTTCATATCTCCAATCACCATCCTCTTGATCGGCATTGAAAATACCTTCTTCTATAGCAAAGACTTCCCGATTCTCACGATATCCAGAAGCAGCTTGAGGTAACTTGTTTGCCTCTCCATTGCGCTCTCTAAGGATATGATGCAAAGTCACCACTGAAAAGTTCTTCAGAAGCTCCCGACACTCCTCATGATATTTCCTTAATATATCATTCTTGCATTCATATTGCCCAGTCAATTGGTTGATCACCAACTCAGAATCGCCAAATATCTCAACAACAATGGCTTTTACCTCTATAAGGAGCCGAAGCCCTCTGAGCAATGCCTCATACTCTGCTTGATTGTTAGTGACATGAAACTCAATTGGGAGAGCATATTCAAATATTTTTCCTCGTGGAGATATCAAGAGGATACCAGCACCACCACCTTTGTCACATGATGATCCATCAAAAAATAAAGCCCGTGGAGCAATGCTTACTGCTTCAACAGAAAGATCACGGTGTTGAGTAATGAAATCGGCAATTATCTGACCTTTTACTGCCTTTGCCGATTCATACCTTAAATTAAACTCTGATAATGCTAACACCCACTTGCCAATTCTTCCATTCAAAATTGGCATTGATAACATGTGTTTGATTACATCGAAGCTAGATACTACCACACACTCGGCATTTAACAGATAGTGCCGAAACTTGGTACATGAGTAATAAACACACAGACAAAGTTTTTTTATAGCCGAATACCTTGTCTCTGGGTCCAACAATTTTCGGCTAAGGTAAGCTATTACTCTTTCTTTTCCATCAAACTCTTGCATAAGGGCTGATCCTATCGTCAGGCTATCGGCCGCCACATATAGCTTAAAAGGCTTGTCAAGTTGTGGAGGTACCAATAATGGTGGTGCCTTCATATATTGCTTGATCTCATCAAAAGCCTTTTGTTGTATGTCACCCCAAACAAATTTCTGATCCTTCTTGAGCTTCAAAAGTGGAGAAAAGGGCAAAACTCTTTCTGACAAATTGGATATGAATCTTCTCATGAAATTGATTTTGCCCAACAATGACTGTAACTCCGTGGGGTTAGTTGGAGGCACAACTTTATCTATTGCTTCCATGCTCTTTTTCCCAACTTCTATTCCTCCTTTGTGGATTAAATATCCTAAAAACTCACCAGCCGATACTCCAAAGGCACATTTGTTTGGGTTCATCTTTAAACCATGCCTTCTTGTGCACTCCAAAGTTTTTCTCAAATCAGCTAAATGACCTTCATGATCCCTGGATTTAACTACCACATCATCAATATAGATCTCCGCAATTTTGCCGATTAACTCATGAAAAATGTAATTCATGGCCCTACGATAAGTTGCACCGGCATTCTTTAATCCAAATGTCATGACTATCCATTCAAATAAACCAATATGACCAGGACACTGAAGGCTGTCTTTGCAATGTCCTCTATTGCCATAAAAATTTGATTATAGCCAGCATTGCCATCCATGAAACTAATCACTTGATAACCTGTTGCTGCATCTACTAGCAAATCGGCAACTGGCATTGGATAGCCATCCATAGGAGTAGCTTTATTGAGATCTCTGAAATCTATGCAGACCCTCATTTTACCATTTTTCTTGTATACAGGTACTATGTTTGAGATCCAATCGCATATCTACATGGCCGAATGAAGTTTGCTTCTATTAATCTTTCAACTTCTTTCTTCACATCGGCCAATACCTCCTCTTTATAAATTCTTCATTGAGGTTGTTTGAAAGGACGAAATCCAGGCTTGGTAGGTAATTTATGCTCAACAATAGAGCGATCCAATCCAGGCATCTCTGTATAATCCCAAGCAAAACAATCCTTAAACTCTTTCAGCAGGTCTATCAATTTTAACTTATACTCTGGGTCTAAATTTGCACTAATATACATCGGCCTTGGTTTTGAACTGTCACCAACATCAATCTCTTCTAATTTATCGACCGACATGAAACCACGACCCAACTTCTCTTTGTTGCCATCGATTGGATTGCCCATTAAAACTTACTGTGAGAGCCGACTACTTGGATCGGCTGTTGATCTCTATTGAACACATTCACAGGACCTTCTTTCTATACTTTACCCGAAAGGCAGTCTAGCCCATCGTACTCCCAATAAGCAGGCTCTGAAGTAGCAACACTTACCGAATCATCAGCATGAACAACCTCTACATCATCTCCAATCCATTGAATAAGAATTTGGTGCATGGTTGAAGGTATGCAGCAATTTGCGTGGATCCAATTCCTTCCTAGAAGCATACTGTATGCCCCCTTGCCATCAATGACAAAGAAAGTAGTAATCAGCGTCTTGGACCCAATCATCAACTCAACATGTACAGCTCCACGAGTATCAGAAGGATTGCCAGCAAAATCCCTGAGTATCATATCAGTTTGCAGTAGGTCTTCACTTGTCATCCCAAGCTTTCTGAAAGTAGTATAAGGCATAATGTTGATAGCAGCTCCTCCATCAACAAGCATCTTGGTCAGAGGTTTGCCATTGACATATCCCTTCAAGTACAGTGGCTTTAGGTGGTGATTTTTGATTGGCTTATCAAAGATTGCTTGCTGAGTCAATACAAGCTGAGCCATCAAATCTCGACATTCAGTCTCATCAAAATCAGAGTATACTTCCTCTTGAACATCTTGATCTTCAGGAGCCATGAACTCTGATGGGATAAAGAAAACCATGCAAGCATCGCTGAAGGACCCAGTCCATCATCCTTTTTCTTAGGACGCCACGTTTGTTTCTTTTCGGCAATTTCCTGCTTCAATTCCTGATTCCTCAGGCGCTGGACTCTTCTCTTCTGGCTCTTTCTTAGGCACAGGGAACTTTCTTCCCCTCAGTGAGCTCTGCTGTGAATCCAAGCCTGATCTGCAAACCTCTTTCTTTGCTATCCTTCAAAATTATTTATTTTTAAGCGCCGATCGTCCTCAGGAAGTCGTGTTCCAAGTCTATCATGGACGGGACGGTTGACTCGAGATTGCACGTACTGCGAGTGCGATCCTTTTCGGGACAATTGTTTCTAGCAGGTAATTTTAAGCCTTCATTCCAACAATGTCTAAAGAACGAACAGTTCCAATGAGACTGCTCTTGCTCTCTCCTGTACTCCTCTTGTTTCCTTCGGCGAACTTCTTCTTCATACCTCCGGCGTTCTACCATAAACTTACGCTCCTCTTCAATGAATTGTCATTCTTCATCATACTCTAATTCCTTCTCTCTCTGCCACTTATTCAACAAGTGACGCGCTGTGACTCTAGGCTTCGAGGTTTGACCTTTCTCTGTTCAGCTATTCTGGAACCGAACCCATTGCTGCACTTCCTCTTTAGTAACTTGCCGATCAGGGTCAACAACACCACTCTCTTTAGCTCTGTCAGAAGTCAACACTTTCATCTTGCCTTTCTCTTTAGGATCACCAGCTGAAATCATACCGACAGAGAAAGAGACCATATTCTGAGGGAAAGGCTGCTGATCGACTTGCATCTTGCCATCGAACCTCAGATGACCATCTTGAATAGACTTCTGAATTTTTACTTTGAACACTCGGCAATCATTGATGTGGTGAGAACCGGTATTATGCCATCCACAATACTTCTTATCCTTCACTCCTTCGGGGCGCAACATGGGATGCCCTTGGTAGTTTGATACGTCCTTCTTTCACCAACAACAGAAAAAGCTTGTCTGCCTTGGTAACATCAAAATCATATGTTCCTTTCTGTTGCTTCACCCAACATTGACTGACTAGAGTAGGCTCCTTTGCCCAAGTTAACTCTGCAGCAGCTACTTCATCTTCATCATCATATTCAGATGCCTCTTCCAGAAAACCCTGATATACATCAATAGTGGCACTGTTCTTCTAAAAGCGAGTGTCTCTCTTGAACCCTTGGGCTTGGCTACTCATAGCTATCAATTTTTGGCCAAGTTGTCCAAGGTCTTCAAACTCCATACCAAACAATTTCTCTTTGATATGTGGCAACATGCCTGCAATAACCAACTCTAGAAGCTGATCATCTGGTATGTTCAGAGAATAACACATATTCTTGGCTTCTCTGAATCTGCGAAGGTATTCCAGAGGCATTTCATTACTCATGCCCCAGAGGTCAACTAACTTCTTCTCATTGGTGCCTGTGTAAAAATATGCATGGAACTTTTGCTCCAATTCTGCCCATGTACCAATGGAATTAGCCGACTGAGATGCAAACCATGTGAAAGCCGGCCCTGTTAGAGACATAGGAAAATATCTGATCCTCCAAGCTTCATCACCAGCAGCTTCTCCAAGTTGCATCAGGTATCGGCTAATGTGCTCAATAGTACTGGTGTCATCTTGACCAGAAAACTTGGTCAAGTCTATTGGAGGCTTCACCCTTGGTGGGAGTGCTACCCTATTGTACCATTTTGGATAAGGGGACTTATAAGAGTAGGACTGATTCTTTGGTTTCAAGCCGAATTGATTCTTCATCATATCAGCCATCTTGTGCAGGAGGACATCAACATTTGAATCTTGGCCTCCTTGCAACTGTCCTCCAGAGGGTAAACCTGATGCACTCTTATATCCTGGATTAGGCAAAGCATTGATAGCACTGTAATCGGTAAACTCATTGTACCCATCTCCATAAATATTTTTCTACAACCTATTTGCCACTGGAGAGATTTTATAAGCAGATGCTGGCACTTCTCCTATTGCACCAAATGCCACTTGACCATGGGTCTGTTGCTTTTCAATGTGAACTGCTCCATCTTTACTTGTATTGATTATGTCATCTTCTCCAGCAGGCTTCCCTGAAGACTTCTGTGTGTTAAAGAATACTGGTCCACCAAGTGCACCATTGCTTTCCTCAAAACGCTTGTCTACTACTGGACCGAAGGTATCAACCATGATTGTCCAAAAAGTATTCAGAAAAGCTGTATTGTGGTTCAACATGGTATCTCTCACGGCTTTGTGAATGATACCTATCACCTTCTGCATTTCTTCTTCATCGGTAACATCGGTTTGGTGTGGAAGAAGAACCCTTAGCGATGGCCTTGGGATTATCTTGTTGCTCTTATTCTTGGAAAAAGACATCAAGCACTTCTGCTGGAATTGTTCAGTTGCCTGTTCCACCAACGCTCTGTGATCCACTGGCAATTCATCCAAGATCACATCCAGAACGTGATGATTGCTGATTTTAGATCCTGACATCTTGAACTTGAAAGTCGTCCCACCGGGCGTGCCAAAAAGTGTGTTGACACAAAAAGTGGCGCACTGTGTCTCACACACAGCAAGCGGAAAAGCGTGGCTTCAATCGGATGCCGGGCGTTTCGAATCCGGAAGCGTGCCCGATCGATTTGACACGAAAATCGACAAGGGATAAAACGGTAAGATCAAAGCTGGAACATGCCGGGTGAGACCAGGGCAGTTCCATATTTACGGACCTGAAGCCACTTACGACGACATATAGCTATAGAAGCTATCTGCCAATCATGTTTGCAAGTCATTTGGCTATTCTAAGATAAATGATGTAAAGAGAATTAAATGCCGAATACGTGTATGTAAAGATATGTTTGAACAAGATTGAATCGTTGAAGCATAACAAACTATATTTTAAGCTAGAGCATTATCAAGACATAAACAATTATAAATAGGCAACTTGTAAATATAAATCTATTAAGATAACACATGCATAGGCTAATCCAACTAGTCTGCCGCACGTCTAGCCTTCATAAACCCGTCAAGCACAATACCAAAGTAAGTTAATCCACCGCATGATACGACCTACTATGAGTATATGCTACTCCTTACGCTTAGATCAATCCAGCATGATACAATCTAATGATAAAGAGCTAAAAGCATATAATTGTCTAAACAGATCCATAAGTACTTGTTACT